>JARHVA010005388.1:937500-975000 GCA_037957365.1 Torreya grandis
CATTGCTAATTACCAACCCTAAATCTTTTATTGACAATAACATAATCACATTATCACATAATATGATTATGTTATTGTCAATATAACCATCTCAATGGGTTAGATGGGGCAGAACCTTATACAACACATAAAACAATCACACTATGTAATAACATGATCAGTTATATAATGAAATCACATTATTATTTTAGATTAAGGACACTTATCAATGACTATTTTTAACCCAAATTAAGTATTTTATCCCTACAAACATTCTTTGTGTACTTCTATGAGATCTATGTACTTGTGTACTTGACCCCACCTTTGAAAAGTTATCAATTATCCCTTTTGATGGATGTCAGATCACATTCAAATAAAGGAGAGGAGGATGTTGAAGAATAAAACACCAGATGAATTACAATATTTGAGAGAGAAACACAAGCTACAAATGAGAAAATTTCATGGTGGATAAGGTACAAACCCTAATCTAGATGAACCAAATGCCACAGATAATAAGCCAATAGATGATAATGAATTAAATAATGATGAAATTGACTATAATTAATTGAATACTGTTGAAATTGACCATAATGAAATGAATAATAATTAAATTTAAAATAGTGAATTAGTTAATGTTGGAAGTTCACATTCAAAGTTCCAAGATTTTGATTTTATTGATGATGAGTCTATGTATGATACTTCACCCCCCATGAATGAATAAAATTTGATGGAAATAATTAATGATGAAATTAACCACCAATAAAATTTCATTGAAACATATAATGAAGAAATTAATAATGAATAAAATATCATCCCACCTCTAAACAATGAAAGTAATAATGGTTTTTAGACACCCTCTTAACAAATTTCACCATTACCAACACCTCCAAGAATTGTGCATAGAAAAGATAAGTACTTAATTGGATTCGATGAAAATAGTTTAGAACCAATGCATAACAAAATGTATGATCACTATTCTAGAAGATTGGATCAACAAATTTGGTATACTTTCTTTCATAATTTGGAGTATGATAGTCAAAGATGTCCATTATTTATTTCATTGATAAAATTGATTAAGATGAGACCTATAATGTACACATTAGGACTAAGAACATATAACATAGATGATGAAAATTATTAAATTGTTAAAAATCTACATGATTCATATCATATTGTAGGCCCAAAATCATGCACCAAATATTTTAATGCTTCTTGATGTTTACTTACGACTTGTGTAGTGAGTGACAAAATAGGGAAAAAACTAATGGTTTCAAAAACAAGTCGAACACTTAATATAAATTGGAAAACAATAATGAAAGAAATTGAAAGACATGAAATACTTAATGAACCTAATACCAATGAGCTCTGGGCATTATCTAGTATACTTCCATGTAAGGATAAAGCTATAGCTAATACTCTCAAAGAGTTACTTGCTCAATTTTTGAAAGTCAATACAAGAGTTTCTCCCAATGCATGAGATGTGAAAAGAAGAGTTGGTTCTTGTAACTATGAAATGCATCCAAAACATTTATTGTATATGACTAAAACATAATTGTACTCTAATTTTTTGGAAAAACATCCACAAATTTTTATTTGTCAAAGATATTTTGAGATGGCAAAACCTTTTTATGTCAAAATAAATCACACACACACACACACACACACACACACACACACACACACACACACACACACACACACACACACACACACACACACACACACACACACACACACACACACACACACACCATTGTTGTAGGTAGAATGTTGAATTTTCAATGCACTATGACATTTTTTCCAAATTCATTGTACTTTACATACTAAATTTTTACAAGAGTGTGGTATTGAATTTCCACCAAAATCAGACAAGGAATTTATTCCAACTATCTTATGAAAGAGAAAGGATCGACAATTATTTTAAAACAATTCATGTTTAAAAGGAAATTACAGCATTTGTGGTGGATTGCCAAATTTAAAAAATGAATCCATGAGGATATTACAAGTGCAATTGAATAGGAATTAGTTGGTTTAAGTAAATATAAATCAGTGACTTATCAATTAAACAATGGAAAATAACCTAAAAAATGTGATCTTGTTATAGAAAAAACACTTGTTTCCAAAAAGTTTGTCAAATTTAGAGAGAAGATTTTTTATGAGTATGCAAAGCACACACATAGGGATAGATGGCTGGATAGACATTTCAAGATAAGAAAGGATACATTCCCACTTGGTTCCATTATTTCAATAGTTGATTTTACTAAAAATTACACATTCAAACCCCAAATGGAAGTTCAATCATAGTAGTATAACTCATCACAAGTTGTCATATTCATGTATATAGCATTCATGCATGCATCTAATAGAATAGAGAAATAATATAAAATATTAAGGTAGTATAATTTATATATCATCAATGATAGATCACATTGTTTAGAGTATGTGCAAGGTTATTTTCAAAAGTTCTATGAATAGTTGAGTCAAAGGAACATTATATTTGGTCAGACAATTTCACAACACAATTCAAAAATACACGAATGCTTTATTGGTTGAGAAGGATGCATGTTAACACTAGTATAGAACACATTTAGAGTGTCTGAAAGAGTGTGCCAAAATCTATGAATAGTGTTCAAGCAACAATATCAATCCTTGTAGAGAGAGCTCCAAAATTTTAAGAGAAGGAAAATAATGCATTTGATTGATTAACCTTCCAGAAAGGAAAAGTGGGGTATATATATAGAAAATTAGGGAAACATGAGGAAGCCCCTCATTTTCCTAATTAACTAATTAAAAATAAATATAATTAGCTTATGGACCCTTTATAACTAACCTAAAGAAGCTTAAATAACATAGAAAGGCCATACGATCATGTAGGCAAAACTCAATAGAAAAAAACACTACACTAACACCCCCCCCTTAAACGTAGCTTAGGTGAGATGAGAATTGGGTCCTGGCATTGAAAGCCTATTGAGGTACCCAAGTACATAGTGATGAACCTCCATAGGGGGAAGAAGAAGGTGGAGCAGCCCTAACCCCAATGAGACTCACAGATGAACAAATTTACTCTCTATGAAGGGCTTGGTTAGAATATATACAATTTTATTTGATGTTAGATAGTATCGAAGATCAATGACTTATTGATAAGCTCCCTGATGAAATTTTTGTGAATCTTTATGTGCTTGATCCTTTGATGGATAACTAGATTCTTGTAAATCTGGATAGTGCTTTGGTTGTCACACTAGATGATTTCTGGCTTATGAAACTAGACACCAAACTCAATGAGAATCCTTTAAAGCTAGATTGCTTCAGTGGTGGCATTGACATCCCATCTATATTCTACCTCTATGGATGATAAAGTAATTTTATTTTGCATCTTGCTTGACCAACTTATTAGACATGAACCAAGTGAGAAATTATAGCCTGAGGTTGAATTTTCACTCTAAATATCCCCAGCCCAATTTGAATATATGTATCCAATCAAATCAACCTCTATTATTTTTCCATAGTGTATCCCATAGTTTTATAAACCTTAAATGTAGTGAAGAAAATGCTTTGTTTCTTTCCAATGCAACTCATGTGGTTCCTACATAAAATAGGAGACCAAACCAACTGCATAAGATATGTCAGGTCTAGTGTGTGTGAGATAGATAAGACTACCCATGAGTTGCTGATACAGATTTGCATCAATGAATGGTGTAGGGTAATTAGCCTCAAGCTTCACACCAACAAAGAAGGGAGTAGGATCTTGTTTACAATCATCCATGTTAAGCCTTGAAAGTAAATCAAGAGAATACTTGGATTGTGATAATGTTATCCCAAAATCTGACTGAATGATTTTAATCCTATGAAATTAGTGCAGTAATCCGATGTTTGTCATTAAAAATGTGTCCAAAAGTACAGTTTTCACTATTGAGATAGATGATTATGAGCTCTCTATAATCAGTAATTCATTCACATAGAGAACTAAGATCAATAGAGAATCATCTTGTTATAAAATGTGGACATTTGGATCTGAGTCACAACTAGTAAACCTGACTGTGAGGAAAAAGGAGTCCATCTTGGCAATATTGGAGTTGTTGCCAGAATTTGGATAATGTGAATGTAATGGAGATGTGATCACACGAGACGAAGCAAGTGCACACCACATAGATGCTAAAGTAATTTGAAATTATACAAGAAGATAAATTGCATAAGACAAAATGGAGAAAACCAAAATCTGATTTTACATGAGATGGCCAAAGTGAAGAATACATATAGGAGAGCGCGTAAGTAACTCCTCAACAAAAGGTGGTCAAGGCACCCCAAGAATAGACTGTAACTCCTCCATGAAAGGTGATGATAAGGTGTTAAGAATAGAGAAGTAACTCCCATCAAGGGAGTTACTTATGAAATTCTTATGACACCTATGACACATCTATGACACACATCTCCACATAAGCTAGCATATCCCATGAATGTAGGAAAACTCCATGTATGCACAAAAATATAATCTCCCTAATTAAATAATAGGGAAAAATAAAAATCTACACTAATACCCGACAACTAGGCCTGATGAGGTACCCATGTACAAATTCAATCTCCCATAAGATAGAGAAAATGAGAAAACCCATAGGAAAAAACTCCCCCCTAAAAGAGAGACATAAAATAAAGGAAGAGGCTAGTGGCCCCCCTAAAGATGATGATGTTGCAGATGTGGACTGCACCCCAAGAAGAGCTCATAGATGAATGAACTTGCTCTCAGTGAAAGGTTTGGTGAATATGTCTGTAACCTACTCTAAAGACTAGTAAAATATCAAGTCAATGAATTGACTATGAATAAGCTCCCGAATGAAATGCATGTGAATCTCTATGTGCTTGGTCTGCTAGTGCTGAACTAGATTCTTGCAAATCTAAATGGTACTCTGGTTGTCATAATAAATGATGGTGGGCTACCTGATAAGAATGCCAAACTTAGAAAGTATCACTTAAAGCCAAATAGCCTCAGTAGCTACATTAACAGCTCCCCTATACTCTACCTCTGTGGATGATATAGCAATAACATTCTGCTTCTTGCTAGACCAACTGATAGGACCAGAACCTAAAGAGAAATTATAACTAGAAGTGGACTTGTGAGTCTGTGAATCACCAGCCCAGTATGAATCTGTATATCCAACCAAGTCAACCTCTATGCCAAATATGTAATGAATCTCGTATCTCTGTGAACCTTGTATGTAATGCAAGATCCTCTTAGCTACTTTCCAATGCAGATCATGAGGTTCCTGCATGAATATGGGGACAAGTCCCACTGTATATGATATTTTAGACCTAGTGTGAGTCAAGTAGATGAGACTACCCACAAGTTGTCTATACCGAGTGGCATCAACCAATGGTGAAGAACACTCAACCTCAAGCTTGAGTCCTGATAGAAAGGGAGTCAGAAATGGCTTCCAATCAGCCATGTGAAACTGAGCCAATAAGTCAAGAGCATACTCAGGTTGTGCAAGAGAAATCCTTGAATCTGACTGTGATATCTTGATGCCAAGGAAGTAGTGCAATAAACCCAAGTTTGTCATGTCAAATCTATCCTAGAGAGATGCCTTCACCACTACAATAGCTAATGAAGAACTCCTGGTGATCGAAAGATCATCAACATATAGAACCAAAATTAGGAGCGAATCATTCCGTCGCAAGAAGTAGACATTGGGGTTATAATGGCACCTAGTGAAACCCGTTGTGAGAAGGAAGGAATCCATCTTGGCATACCAAGCCTGAGGGTCCTGTTTGAGGCCATAGATAGATTTCCTAAGTCTGCATACTAAATAAGAATCTTGAAAAAATCCTAGTGGCTGCTCCATGTAGATCTCCTCCTCTAGGTCTCTGTGAAGAAAGGCACTCTTCACATCCCTCTAGTGCACATCCCAACCATGTGCTATGTCAATATCCAAGGTGAGTCAAATAGAAATCATCTTTGTAATGGGTGCAAAGGTCTCTGAGTAGTCAATGCCTGCCACTTGTGAGAAACCCTTGGTGACCAATCCCACCGTATACTTATCAACTAATCCATTTGCTACAAACTTGGTCCGATATATCCACCTACATCAAACCACATTTCTTCCCTTAGGAAGTGAAGTCAAATCCCAAGTGTAATTTTTGATTAAGGAAAAATATTCTTCCTCCATAGCACTATCCCACTCAAGTACCCCCGATGCCTCTCGAAAAGTATGTGGATCCAAAATTGAAGCAAAGAAGGCATGTGGATCTCTCTAAAATCCCCATAATATGTCTGCCATCTATAGGATCTCTTGCCCAAGTGTCAACACTCTCAAGTGTTTGTCTGGTCCAAAGTGGCCCAGAAGTGGGTGAGTCAGGTGCTAACTCATGATTCTCTGACTGACTAGAGGTGGATGACTCTGCATCACTATCGTCATTGTCTAAACTTGAAGAAGAAGATGTCTCTGGTTCGAGAGCCTACTATGGCTGATCTGAATCTGATGAGGAATCATCGTGAAGAAGTAGATCTAATGAAGGAGAAAAAGTGTCAAGTGTTGAGTCTCTAGGACTCTCCTGAAAGTGAACACTTCTCTTGATGAACAACTCATGAGTGGTTAGATCTAGAAGGTGATACCCCTTAATACCATCTGGATATCCTACAAAGTTGCAAGACTTGGATTGACATTCCATAGCTTTGCATTTCTTATTCAAAATGTGGGCCATGGCTGGGGATTCAAAAACCCTAAGGTGCTCAACATTAGGTTTCATTTTATGCCAAGCTTCAAAGGGTGTTATCCCTTTCAAAGCTTTATGAGAAACCCTGTTTTGAATGTAGTAAGCATGATTGATGGCTTCGGCCCAGTACTGTGGTGCTAAGGATTTGGAGTGAATCATACAGCTACCCATCTCTTTCAAGAACCTATTTTTGTGTTTTGTAACCCCATTTTGTGAAGGACTGTAAGTGACTGTGCACTGAAAATCAATCCCCTCTATGGTGCAAAACTGCTCAAACCTGATGCTGACACACTCTCTCCATTATCAAATTGAAGAACCTTGATGGATTTCTCACTCTATTTCTCAACAAGAGCCTTGAAGTCTAGAAAATTTTCAAACACTTCAAACTTTTGTTTGAGAAAATATATCCAAGTGTACCTAGAGAAATCATCAATGAAAGTGAGGATGTACTTGGCCCTTGTGAAAGATGGTTTGGGAAAGGGTCCCGATACATCACTGTGGACTAACTCCAAAGGTTGTGAAGCCCTCCAAGCTTTGCCTTTGTCAAATTTTGCTTTGGGATGCTTCCTAAGGGAGCACCCCTCATAAAGTCCTTTTGAGAATTAGACACGAGGCAAGCCAATGACCATGTCATTTTTGCAAAGTTGTTCAAGGTAGTGGTAGTTAAGGTGGCCAAAACGCTCATGCCACAATTTTCTAACTCCATCTAAATGAGTCAGCAATGCTGTTGGAGAAGAATTAGGTGAAAAATGTGAGAAGGTGTATAACCTTGCTTAGTGATTTACCCTACCCATTGCCACATTAGTATCACTATGCAACTCCTTGATAGCCATTGAATCTGCTGAAAACTCAATTCTCATGCCTCGACCAATGTGAGTGATTTGGTACACTGATAGGAGATTGGTTGAAAGAGAAGGAACACTTAGAACATTATTGAATGTTCCTCCTTCCATTTCAACTGACCCTCTCCCTGCAATAGAAACTGAAAAGTCATCACCCAAACTAATTGAAGTCATGCTACAAGGCTCTAAAGAATAAAACTCAACTAGAGAAGAGCCCATGTGGTGAGAAGCACCCAAATCAATGACCCATGATGATGTAGAAGTTGTATTAGCTACAAGGGCCTTGGCCTTTTCTTTCTCCTTACTCTTTCCTTTTTTCTTGGTAGAATCTTAGGTAGATGAATTCTGCTTGATGGACTCAGGAACACCTATGTTGTTCTTCTCGAGAAGATGAGTTAGGTGATCTATTTGTTTCTTCATGCATTTGTGTTCATCATCCCTATATTTTTACGATAGGCACACTTAACCTTCTCCTTATTAGGTTTAGCATTGGAGGAGGAAGACTCAGTGTTGTTTTTCGCAGGATTGTTGTTTTCTTTCTTCTTCTCCTGGTCCTTGTTCTTTTTCTTCTTCTCCTTTGTTGAAGTCTTATCCTTACCATTTCCAGCTATCAAATCTTGGGGTTGAGTAGACTTCATTGTGCCCATTTGAATTAGCTTATCTTTCTCCCTAGTCAAGTCGGCAATGAATGAATCCAAAGAAGGCATTTTCCATGTAGTGCCAAGGGCACTTTTTGTGGCATGGAAAGTGAAGACAAAGACTGAATAGCTTGGACCTAACTTTGTGAGAATAGAAAATATGAGTTGATCATCTTTCTTCTCTATACCGCATTCTTTCAATTGTAATATAAAGGCCTTAAACTTAGTGAAGAAGTCCTGTAGGGTGTCAAAGTTGGTAAGACTTAGACTTATGAGTTTGTTTTCAAGCTCATGTCCTCTCATCTTATCAAGCTTCCCAAATAAGAGTTTTAAGGTGTCCCATATGTCTTTGGAAGTCTTAATGGTTTCTAAGTGGAAGAGAAGTTTTAGGAAACACAGACAAGCTCAGTAATCCATAGGCTTCATCACTATGGTTGTACCACTTGACCTTTTCAGCATCAGTGTTGGGTTCTACTTCAGTACCCATGGTGATCCTATACAACCCTTTGCTTCTAAGAATGATTGACATTTTAACCTTCCATTCATGATAGTTAAAGGGTTTTATGGGTTTAAGTTGAAAATAATCAATTTTAAGTTGAATTTAAGTGAAGTTTTGTTGATTGCAAGTTGTAAATTATGCAGAAAAGAGAATGAAAGCAAAGATTTGCAAGTTGTGAAAAGCAATCACACCCCCTGAAATGTTGACCCCCCTAAATATACAAGTGCATACTCAAAATATGTCAGGCTTAGTGGAGAATGCATCTTAGAGCAATCATTGCAAGACTTTAAGCAAATAAGATGTCAGACTCAGCTGAAAATGCGTCCCAGGAGACCCAAATTTTAGGCACTTTATAAACTAGTGCATTTTTGACAAATAACAAGCCTAAATTTTGAAGAATTAAATTACAAACACTTTTGTGAAAAATGGCACCCAAATCTGAGCTACCATTTTCAAGATATTAAAGGTTCAATTTTCTCATAAACTAGTGTTTTTGCAAAAAAAACACTAAAACATTAAAAAATGCCTATTTTGAGAGAGAAAGTGGCCTTCCAACCACTCATTGGATTTGGCACAAAATGAGGAATCTAAAGGAGGTATTTATGAGGGGGAATTGCCCCCCTACCAACTCGGGCCTCGCCCTTCATCTTCTATAGGTGAAGATACAAGTTTTAAATGTAAACCCCCAAATCATCAAACTGTCTAAAAAACTTGATATTTAGTCAAATTGACTGATTTTTTTTACAAGTCAATTTTTAAATAAAAAAATAAAGCAAAGGACAATTTGATGGATGCCAAGTGTCCAAAGGCGCACATGGGATGCCAAGAAAGGAAGGGGCACCAAAAAAATAGTTCAGATTTTGCTTGTAGAAAAAACAAAAGAATAATTTGCAGACCTACATGCTAGACGCCATATAGCTTGATGGCAGGCTAGAAGGACTGCTTGAGGTTCAATGTATGACTACTATTGGAGAGCATGTGGGTCTGTAGGTTGAGCACGTGGACTAATTACATGGACTGAGAGCACCTAGACTGATTGCGTGGAGTGTTGTTGAGCATGGAGGTGCTGACTGCGTGGAGGTGTTGATGCATGGAGTGTTACTCCTCCTTACACACAAAAATGGCACCCAAGTGCAAGATTTGAATGGAAGCAGGCAGGCTGCTCACCAGCTTTAAAATGGAGAAGTCAATCTGTAAAAATTTAATGTAAAAGCCAATGCCTTCAGATTTGAAATGGAAAAAAAATTCCAACACAGGTTTACCTCCTCCAACATAGATAATTAAAGGGTAGATCTGGGTGGCTCTCAACATAAGTAATTTTTTTAAATAGAATTCCATATGGATTTTCATGAGTTTTCAAGAAACTCTACCAAAACTCTCAAATGCAATGGAGTTAAACAAAAAACTACTAAGAAAGCAAAGTAAGAATTTCAGAATAAACTAATAGCATAACCAGACACATGATTACCAGAGTTACTCTGATACCATATCAGAGTTGTTGCTAGAATCTAGATAATGCAAATGAAATGGAGACGTGATCACATGAGATGAAGCAAGTGCACACCACATAGATGCTAATTCAATTTGAAATTATATAAGAAGATAAATTGCATAAGATAAAATGGAGAAAACCAAAACCTGATTTTACATGAGATGGCCAAAGTGAAGAATACATATAGGAGAGCATGTAAGTAACTCCTCCAAAAAAGGTGGTCAAGGCACCCCAAGAATAGACTGTAACTCCTCCATGAAAGGTGGTGACAAGGTGCTAAGAATAGAGAAGTAACTCTCATCAAGGGAGTTACTTATGACATTCTTATGACACCTGTGACACATCTATGACACACATCTCCACATAAGCTAGCCTATCCCACGAATGTAGGAAAACTCCATGTATGCAAAAAAATATAATTTCCCTAATTAAATAATAGGGAAAAATAAAAACCTACACTAATAGGCAAAACGTACCCTAGGGGCCTATTTGAGTCCATAGATAGATTTCCTAAGTCTACAGACTAAAGAGGTATCTTCCACAAAGCCTTGTGGTTGCTCCATATATATCTCTTCTTTGACGTCACCATGTAGAAAAGCACTCTTTATGTCCATTTGGTGAACATCCCACTGATGTATAGCTATGATGGATAGATTGAGTCTTATAGACGTCATCTTAGCTATATGAGCAAATGTCTCAGTGTAGTCTATACCAGACACCTAAGAAAACCCCTTTACAACTAGATGAGATTTGTACTTATTGATTGACCCATATGCACCATACATGGTTTGATAAACCCATTTTTAATGGACCAATTTTCTTCCTTTTGGAAGAGGGACCAAGTCATATGCTTTGCTTCTGATCAGGGAACTATACTCTTCCTGCATAGTAGAATCCCATTCTAGAATGTTAGAAGCCTCATGAAAGGTTTGTAGATATAAGGTAAGGGCCAAGTAGGCATGTGATGTCTCCTAAAACTATGATCATATTTTCATTGTATCTGATGGATTTATAACCCATCTTTTAACACTTTGAAGTGTCTATCTAGCCCAAATAGGACCAAAATTGTATGAGATTAGAGAATCAAGAGGTGAGTCCTAATCGTCTATAGTGTGAGTGTGAGATGGAGGAGGAGAATCCTCATCACTGCTCTCATCACTTAAACTTAAAGAAGAAGAAGAGTCATCCTCATAATTAGGAGGGTCTTGAGGTGGATCTATATCATTGTCTAAAGTGGAATCAATGCCTAGTGAGACATTTGAAGAGTTAGGAGTGCCAAGATTATGTTCAAATGGGCCCTTGTGAAACTTGACACTCCTTTCAATGAACAACTCATGAATTTTAAGATGGAGAAGCCTATATCCCTTAACACCCTTTGCATACCCCACAAAGATGCAAGACTAACTCTGAGGATCCATTATCTTGCATTTCTTCTTGGGAACATGGGCCATTGTTGGTGATCCAAACACTCAAAAGTGATCAACTACGGGATTGTGACCATCTAAAGATTTAAAAGGAGTGACTACCTTCAAGGCTTTGTGTAGAACTCAGTTTTGAATTTAACACACATAGTTGATTGCTTTAGCCCAATACTAAGGAATAAGATTCTTTGATTAAAGCATGTAGTTTGCCATTTCCTTCAAGGTATGGTTTTTGCATTCAAACACACCATTTTGTTGAGGATTATATGGAGTTGTATGTTGCATTTGAATCTCCTATGATGTGCAAAACTATTCAAACATGTTTTTGACATACTCTTTTCCATTATCAATCCTTAAGATTTTAATCAAACATTTTGATCACTTTTTCACAAGTGCCTTGAAGTCCTTAAAGTGATCAAAGACCTTAGACTTATTTTTGAGAAAAAAACCTAGGTGTACCTCAAAAATTCATTGATTAATGTGAGCATGTATCTTGTCATATTTAATGAAGGTCTTGGAAATGGACCTACTAAGTCACTGTAGACAATTTATAGCTTCTATTTGGATCTCCTTGCTTTGCCCTTGTCATATTTCCCTTTTGAATGCTTGCCAAGAATGCAACCATTACATAGGCCATCCAATAATTTGACTTTAGGAAACCCTAAAATCATGTCTTGATGACTAAGTTACTCCAAGTAATGATAGTTTAAATGGCCAAATCATTCACGCCATAGTTTGCTTACTCCATTTGCATGAGTAAGTAGTACAGCTAAGGGCTAATTTGGGGCAAAATGTGAGAAGGTACATAGCCTAGACTGATGATTGACCTTCCCATGAGACACTATAGTGTCACTATGTAGCTCTTTAATGACCATTGAATCAAGTGTGAACTCAACTCACTTCCCTGCACTTATGTGAGTAATTTGATATACTAACAAAAGATTGGTGGATAGTGAAGGACATACAGAACATCATTGAAGGTCATGTCACTTACTTCAATAGATCCTTTACCATTGACTTCTACCAAAGTGTCATCACCCATGAGAATTGAAGGCACCAAACATGGCTCTATTTTTGAAAATATATCCTCTAAGGAGGCCATGTGATAGGAAGCACCCAAGTCAATAACCCAAGTTAAAGGCTAAGAAGCTACTACAACAAGTGTCTTACCCTTGTTTTTACCCTTTTTATTGTCTTTTGTCTTTGTATAATCTTATGCAAACATGTTCTGAGATGAGGATTTAGGAACACTGATGTTGTTCTTCTCAAGCATCTTAGTCAAGGTGTCAATCTTCTCTTTCATACACTAAGATTCATCATGTCTAAGTCTCTTACAAAAGTTGCATTTGAGTTTCTCCTTCTTAGGTTTCCCACTTGAGGAGGACTCATTTGGAAATGCCTTTAGCTTGGCATCTAATGTTTTATTCTTATTATGCTCATGATCAGGTTTAGACTATTTCTTCTCTCATTTGCCACTGCTAGAAGGCTTCTTATTTTCCTGATTGACAATCAAGGTATGTGATTTTGAAGACTTTAGTGCACCTAGTTAAACCAACTTATCTTGCTTCTGAGTCAGATCATAAACAAACTCATCGAATTATTGCATTTTCCATGTGGATCCAAGTGCACGTTTGGTAGCATGAAATGTAGAGATGAAAATGACCTAGTTTTGCAATCACATATAGAATTAATTGGTCATTTATTTTCTCAATGCCACATTGTTTCAACTACAGTCTAAGTGATTTAAACTTTGTAAATAAGTATTTTAGGGTGGCATATTCACCTAGGTTCAATGTGATGAGCTCATTATCCATCTCATGACCCCTCATGATGTCTTTCACTCTAAAAATCTTGTTCAGGATATCCAAGCTTTATTCAAAGTTTTTGAAGATTCAACATGAAACAAGAGGTTAGAAGACATTGACAGGAATAGAAAACCATAGGCCTCATCACATCTATTGTACCTTTAACCTTTCCTACATCTATATATGGCTTAGTTTCCTCACCCATATTAATTTGATAGAGTCCTTTACCTCTCAAAGTGAGTTGTTTTTTAGACTTCCATTCGAGATAATTAAATGGTATGAGTGGTTAAATGTTTAAATCCATTAGTGTAGATTATAATGAGACAAATTACAAAATTGAAATGAAAGAAAAGAATAGAAATCACATGGTACAAGTGCCCCATAAACTATGAAGAATACCTCCCCTAAAGTTACAATGCACACACGCTTAGTCTTGGATGTCAGGCTTAGTTGAGAATGCGTTTATGAGAAATCAATGTGAGAGAGTATGAGAGGGATGTTGGGCACATCTGATAATGCATCCAAGAGTAAAGGCACAAAGGTTTGAAGAGATTTTTAAGCTATTACAACATGTGAAAAAATGGATGTTACAAATGTATTGAAACAATGTCACTAATGCATAGAGCTTGAGAAAAATATGCACTTTCAAAAAATGGTAACCAAAAAACAGCTACGGATTGAAAGTTGTAAAAATTACTAGGTTTTACTCCCACATATTCCTAGACCCTTTCCAAAAGTGGAAAGTTTTTTTTCCAGACAAACTTGTGTTTTTTCATTCAAAAGTTCAAAAATAGAAACAACCTTACTCTATTTCTTCATTACCATCCAACAATCCAAATATGGAAACAACTTTACTCTATTTCTTCATTACCTTTCACCTAAAATTTGAACATCACTCAAGGTTGCAACACTGCTTTACTTTAGGTTCTTCAACTGCTTTACTTAAAAATTAAGAAGTAATTAACCCTGGAAAATACAAATATGTCTTCCTAGTGCATTTTGGGTTCTTTTAACTACATTACTTCAGGTTCTTACAACTACTTTACTTAAACAAAGTAATAAGTAATTGCCCTTTGAAAACTTGATAACTTTTTTGGCAGTGTATTTTGGGTTCTTTGAACAACTTTACTTCAGAGTTTCAAATAGTTGTAACTTAAAAAAGTAAATGAGTAGTTATGTTGAAGAAACCTGATTACTTCTAATTAATTGCTTTGAAAAATCCCAATTACTTCCTACAATGTATTTCAGGTTTCTTAGAATACTTTACTTAACTTCTCAAATTTGAAGTGAAGCAACTCAGAAAACCTAATTTGGTCTATGATCATGTTGTCAGGGTTGAGAAGCTCGATTACTTCCTAGTTACTGCTTTTGAGAAACTCAATTGCTTCTTCCAATGTAATTCAAGGTTTTTGAAATACTTTACTTAACTTCACAAATTTGAACTAAAGTAATGCCAAAATCCTGAATGGGTCTTACAAGCAAGTTGTAGTACTTTGAAAACCTAATTTGGTATAGAATCAAGTAATGGCCCTTTGAAAACCTGATTAGGTCTACGTAGAAAGTTTTTAGTCTCTAAGAACCTAATTTGTTCTGCAAGAAATTTTTTGGGGTTTGCAGGCTTGATTACTTCATCCGTACGGACATCCAACTAGCTGGAAGAAATTGATTTTTGGAAAATATGTGAACTTTCTCAAAAAACCAAGAGCAACCCATTTTATATCTCAGAAAAATCAAAAAAATATATGCAAATGAATTTTTCATCAAAGGCCTTTTGACATGAGTTTCGAGGTAGATTAAGAAAATGACTTCGAGGTCAAAAATGGTAGCCAAGATAGAAGAAAAAAATCATGGCAAGGTGAATGCATGGAGGATCTTACCAGGGAGTCTAATGCATGAGGCTATCAAGAATTCTCTAATACCATGAAAGAGTGTTCCAAAATCTCTTAATAGAATTTAAGCAATAATGTCAATTCCTGTAGAGAGAGATCCAAAATTCCAAGAGAAGGAAAATAATGCATTCGATTGATTAACCTTCCATAAAGGGAAAGTGGGGTACATATAGGGAAAATTAGGGAAACATGAATAATCCCTTAATTTTCCTAATTAACTAATTAAAAATAAACATAATTATCTTATGGACCTTTTATAACTAACCTAAAGAAGATTAAATAACATAGAATGGCCATACGACTGTGTAGGCAAAACCTAGTGGGAAAAATCACTACACTAACAATGTCACCAAGGATGGCCATGGAAAAGGGTAGCATGAAGGTTTTGGATCATATTTAAAAATATTTATTGCAAGGGAGGAGTTAAAATTTGAAGAGGGTGTTCATTTGATAGATACAAAAACTGTGGTTGAATGGTGTGATGAGAATATGTGTCATGTTGCTTCATAGACATTTCTGGTTAATAGAGGAAGAATACTTGGGAAAATATGATGATTGTATGACTTTAATGGGTTTAAGTGACCTCCACTCATTTCATATCTCAAATGCAAGTTCTTAGATTGTTCATACAAGACACTTGGCATGTTTATATTCTGCATACATGGACTCTATTTGGAATGAGTATGAGTCACAAGAGTGGGTGGATGATTGGAGTTCCAAACCTCTAATTCTAATCAACACATATCAGGTTTCAATAGAATTGCAACTTATAAATATGACATCATCAAATGACTTTTACCTTGTATTTGATCTAGTGCAGTGAAGTAAAATTATTTTCATCATGTACAATTTATTCTCATTAAATATATTATCACTAAAAATGATTTTTTGTCATATAAGGCATGTCTTTTCAATTATTAAAGATGAGGATAATGAAGAAGGATCTAATTACTACTTATACCAGTTTGTAGAGAGAAAGAAAAAATTGACTTCCTTAGTTATAGATGGATAAAACATTGACTATCCCACCGGGTTAGTGGTAGTCACTGGAACATGGTTTCGATGATATCCTATAAAAATTTAGATCAATGGTTGTATGAAGATTTAGAAATACATAGGAATATACTAGAATATTCAAATTTGATTCTTGCAATGAATATTTAATTATAAAATATCATGGGAGGCCATTAAGTAGGAAACTATAGAAAGTTTGGGAGTCAGACCATGAATCTATTCTTGATACTATCAAGGTTAGAGCAGATCCTAGTGCTTTGGTGGACTAAAATACATAGGTATGTTAACTTTTCAAATGTAGATGTAATAAATTTTACCAAATGTTTTTTTATTTTCTAGATAGTACATATATAAATTGCATTTTTAATTGCTTACTAATATTTTTTTTTAGGTTAGTGGTGATAGATAAGATTCCACCTTCACATGGTTAGCATTGTTAGTAAATAATTCTATATTATTGAAGCTAAGAGAAGCTTAGGTTTTATGTGTATTTGAAATTAGGCTTAAAAAATGCATTTTTCTTATATTAGGAAGGGTTTTCTTAAGGTAGGAATGGGTGGCGGGTGTGTTGATCGGGCCTGATGGGAGGCCAAGAACCTGGTCCTAAACATTATCCACCCCCTCAAACATGTTGGTTGTGTCAATTTTCACTCAGGAAGCATTGAAATCAAAGTTTTACAACCACAACTTGAACTTTGACAACATTTATTGTCAGTGTTTTCACTCTCTATAATGGTAGTGGAAATGCAGTTTTATATGGATTCGAACATCATGGTGGTGTGATAACATGTAATTTTATTATTTATATGTGATAAAAGTTATATATTCATATTTGGAGGTCTTGGAGGTAGAAATGTCAATTTTATCTCAAGAAGTTGTTTTTTCATTGATAAAAACTTGCATTTTTGGAACCGTCACTGCAGCTTGTCTAATGGATTGATATCAAAATTATGCCTAAGTGATCTAGGGTGTGATTAGAGGGATTAAATAGGTATAATATGGATCTAACGGTTCTTGGAAATGACTTATAATTTTCATTTTATGATTTGACCATCTAAGAACATATTTAACAGAATACTAACTTCTTGAGACCTATATCAAGTTTTGGTACTTGAAACCTAAGAGGATTGCCTAATGAGAAGATAGTAAAAGAGTGAGAGTATGTTTGTGAATGGAATGTATGAAATGAGTTAGATAATGAATGTGAGTGGTTTGTAAGAGGTCTAACAACACCAAAAAGTGTCTCTAAAGTATACAAGAAGTAGGTATAATGAGAATAAGTCCATTAAGCCTAAGTGATTAGAATGTTATTAGTCTTTTTCGCTAAACAAAATGAAATAAAAACTTTAATTTAAAAAAATAGTGTAGATTTGAGATTTATAACATTGAAAAGAATATTTTTTTAATCCTAATTTGTGTGTACAATATTAAATATGAGATCCGATATATAATAATTTGGAAAATCAAAACAACACTATACAATAACCATAATGAAATAAAAACTAAATATAAATTAGATAGATTTCCATGATAGAAATACAATATAGGCACATATGTCCAATGTCAATAATACATAGATTACCATGATAGGCATACAAAAAATTACATCTACCAACATAGTATCTAATTTTAGATGAATGTCATATGCACATATACAATGCCAAAAATGCATCAATTGTTGTATAGGAATACAAAAAGTACATCTCATGTGTAAGACATCCTATTCATCAAATAGCCTCACTCTCTTTTCCTTCTTCATAGAAGACTCTCCCTGAGATGCCCTATTAGTAGATGGAGACCCCTCTAATGCCTTGGATTGCTCTAAGGTTTGACTATAGGTCCTATGTTCATAGCTATCTTTCATATGAGCCTATTTAAATTCAATAATTATTACAAAATTAACATAAAATACATTCAAATAATTGTTAAGATATTAATTTTAAATTACAATAAAAAAACATTTAAACATGCACTTACTGCAAGCTTGTGATCATGCTCAATATGTTTTTCATGCTCAAACAAGTCACTAGTAGACTCAACTATCTAAATAAGTATCTTAAATACAATAGGAACATGAGAAGTTACCCTAATCATCATCTAAATGGGACTATTAGCTGTCATTGGACAAACCTGCATACACAATACATTTACATAAGTTATATTTTCCCCAAGTACATGTACTAAAATTAATAAAACAAGTTAATTTTTACAATTTAAAATTATAATAACTAATATATACCTCTATCAGAACCTATGTAGATGACATTGTAGTAGTAATTCCTATGTCTATCTCAGCTCATAGAGAGGGAAGAGTGTCTACTCCATCTATCAACTATTCATGTAAACAGGGTCTCACTTAGTTTTATATAAATTATCAACTCTTATATATGGAAACTAAAAGGATCAATAGAACCACTTGTATATAAAATATCTATAAATATAATTACATGAATGCAATAACACATTATAGGAAAGAAGAGGACAAGCATGCAACTCAAAATACACTTAGATCTGAATTGAGAAGCCATCTATTGAAGTGTTAGAGCAGCAACCTTGTACCAAAACCAAAATTAGAGGATTAGTGAAAGGGAATATATAATATACTCTTCTTTTTTTTCATTGATAAATATAAATATACTTGGGTAAATATCTTCAATTTATACTATATTACATGTTGGCCTATATTGGGTTTTGATTTATTACTTGTCTAAAAATAAGGATTTGACTTAGGTAGAACCCTCATAACTACTTCCTTTTTGTTTTGAGAAATGATTTAGGAAATCAGTGGGTGGGTTTTGACACTCATTCTAAATCTTATCCTAATCCCAAGGTTATATGTCTTGGGCATGACATTGATGATTATAGTAGTTCCTCATTATTTGTTGGAGATGGTTGTTTAAGTGGATTGGTGTGGGATATTTATTGTACATTCCTATATATACATGGATCTTATATAAATTTGGGGTTCACATATATAGATTGGAAAGAGAGAAAAGGGATTATTGTGTTTACCCATACCAAAGATGAGGAATTATTTATACTACATATGAATTAGGGTAAATTTTAAGAACCCATATACCAAACCCCATTAGATTTATTTAGGAAAATCTAATTCATAGACTTGGATAATCATCATGTCCATAATTTTCTTTAAGTCACCCAACCATATATTTTATGTTAATAGGTTGAATCTAGGAGTTAAAGTTTTTTAGGTTTATTTGAATGACCTAGTTACTATCTAGGAGCATAAAATTTTAATTAATGATCATGAAATGAGTGATTAGAAAAAAATTAATTAATGACCTTTGTGTTGGTTGACATGTTTAAATTTTAAATAAACCCTAAATGCACATTCCTTCTAAGAGAAGGCATGGATTGTTGTACTGCTCACCTCGATCTAAGGTAGCATAATTCAACTCCATTGGTGATGGAGTTGTTTGACTCTACCCATGGCCGAGCCATTAGGCCTTGACCATGATCAAGTTGTTGGGACTTGTATATGGCTAACCTATTTAGCCCCACTCATAGTTGATCTATTTGGCCCTACCCATGATTGAGCCATTTGGCCCCACTAATGCTAGAGACAAAAGGCTCTACCCATGGAAAATTCATTCAACTATACCAATGATGCAATCATTTGGTTCTACCAAATGAATAGACTGAATAAATCTATCGAATAACCAAACTTAATGGCTATAATAAATGGATAGACCTAATGGCCCCACCAAAATCCAAACTAAATGGCTCTATTGAATGACCAAGTTGAATGGCTCTATTAGACTGCTAGACTAGATGGCTCTACCAGACACATAGGTCAAATGGTCAGACCAGACTAAAGGGTTGTCAAGTGTCCTATAAATTATGATCTTGGTACTCATTTTATGCATTTTATTCCACTTTAACATCCCCCTTTTGCCCCTCCCACAATAATTGGAGGAATATCCTAAATATTTACCTAGTTATATCCTACAAAAATAAAAAGTTCACATTGTTCAAGGATAACTTTATGAATGTGAAGAGAAATAAAATTTACAAGGGGTTTATAAGTAGAATTTAGATTTCATGTGTTAGGAGTTAGAAAAAAATGATGGTGAGCCTTTGAAAGTATTGTCATTATTTTAGACTAGTTGATACGAAAAAAATTGAATCAGGAACTTGTCAAGCTGCATTGTCATGAATCCAATGGATACCTCTAGAATCCATCTAGAATCATATGGGATATCTGAAAAAAGGTTGATAATGTCTATAGTGAATCTGTCAGGTTCAATTTAGATGATAGGGATGATGAATAACAAGGGATACTAGTTGACCAACAATCAGTCAATAAAAAAGATGAAACCCTTGGTGACATAAAGATTGAATTGTTGCATGGAATTTAGGATAAAAATTTAATCTCTATGTCAACAAGGGTTTCATCTTTTTTATTATCTTATCATTGTTCAACTACCATCTCTTGTTGTTCATTACCCTTGTCATCTAAATCACGCCTTGCATATTCATAATAGACATTATTGGCCATTTTTAGCTAGATTTTATTATTCTAGATGCATTCTGGAGCTATCCAATGGATCCATGACATGGTTACCATAGGTAGCTTCACTAGTTCCTAATTTTATCTTTTTTGCATTAGCTAGTTTTTAAGATAAAGGCAATACTTATAGAAGATGCACCAATATTTTTTGCTTACTATTGACACATGGAATATTAATTCCCATTATAAATCCCTTGTAAATTTTATTTCTCTTCATATTCATAAAGTTCCCCTTTAAAAAAATGTAAAATTCCTATTTCTATAGGATAGCCATGTAAATATAAAGGTGCACATGCAATGTTTTGCTTGTACATTCCATTTAATAGGTGGGGTACATTTAATGGTTCTTTCTTTCAAGGTTTTAAATTTTGGTTTCCTTATTCTTTTCCACTTGGTCCTAGTAGGATTTTTGAATACAGTCCTATATTTTTTTTTCCTTTCTTATTCCCATGTAATACATAATAACTCCAAAAACCAAAAACATAGTCAAGTAAAAGTAAAATAGAAGATGGAATAACTAGAAAGTTAACTTGTACATATTGGTGAAGGTTTGTGAATTTTCATTAGGCACTGTAAAGGCTATTTTAGCATTTCCAATTGGAACTTCTATTTGGCTATATCAGGATTTAGAGGTGATGTCTTGTTTGATATCAGGATTGAGGGGTATCTTGTGTGTGTGTGTGTGTGTGTGTGTGAGTGATGAATTAAACTATTTTTGAAGATAATGTTAGAAAGGGTTGGCAAGCTAACCCACAAAATAATTTATATCCCTAAAATTTTAGCGATCTCTTCACATCTTCTGACCCTAAAAAATCACCAAAACTAAAATCCAAAAATTGGAATTTTCATGAATGAAAAAATATTCACTACTAAATTTTGCCCTGATGTGAAGTCATGTCAAGTTTTGTCCTTATGGTTTTAGATTTAATATGGTCATAGGATTTTTTATTTTCATTATTAGGAAAGTCTTTGGGAAAGAGGTATATGAATGAGAATGCCATTTAATAAGATATTATCACTTCCAAGATAACTTACACTAGTAAAATAGGTGTATATTCATAAGGAAGCTTTAAATATTTTATGGAAAAATGTGCTTCATGTTTTCTTCATAAATAATGTCCTATTTCTAGAAGCATGTAATAGATTTCTTGTAAAATAGTGTATTGACCTCGAGTATGAGAAAGAGAAAATGTACCATATGGGTAATGGGTAGAAGATATGAATACAACATATACATCCTTAATCAGTGACCCTAAGAGCATTATAAGATGTTACTCCCAAGGAACCATGATCGAACATAAGACCATTCATGATTTTTATGTTTTTGGTTGTGTTATTTTTGCATTAATTCTTGAGAAAAGAACTAAATTAGATGCAAAGAGTCAAACATATATGTTTGTTGTGTTATGTCTATTGTTAATGATGCACATTTATTCTCTTTTACCTTAAATTTCCTTGATATCATCACTCATTTACAATGGTAACATGTGGATTTATGTATAATGGTTATGGGGACATAAGTCAAAATATGAATATGACTATATTGAGATTAGCAACTTCATTTTTAAGATAGTGTTACATATAAAGACCCCTATATAAGTGTTAGACTCATTTTATATAAGTATCCTTGTGGCATGTGAACTACCCTTATCTAATCTTGAATTAGATTATTCCTAAAATATTTTTGGGATTTACCAAAATCAATTATATAAATACTGTTGAGCCTATTCTCATAGCTTGCAACTATTGTAAAGAATAGAGCAAGGATAAAGAAAGAGAACATGAAAATAGAGTATGAAAACAAAGAAAGATAAATTTAACTTTAAAAACTTACAAGGAAAATATACACATAGACTAAATGTATATAGATCATAAGATTAACTCAAAATGTTACCTCTGTATAGGTAAATGGTGTCATCCTAACAGAGGTAGATGCAGTAATGGATGGCCCAATAGTAGATCTAAATATGTACCTGATTAATTATTATCTAAATTAAATTTGTAGATATAACTTAAATTTAACATGACATTTATATAAAATAAACTTGCATATGTGTGGTGATTGATGTCTACATGCCAAAAAATCATCACTCATGAGAATATGATCTATGCCATCTAAACCATAGACACCATCACCATCATAAGATCCTATGCACATAGCTCTACATCAACTTCAAGAGTGGGTTCAGGGTCAGGTAGGTGGCATATTTGTAGCATCACTCTATGAAAGCCTACTTGTATGGTGAATGAGTGTATCAATGAGTGAACTAAGAGCATGGATAATGTCTACATCCATGACCTACTAATCTATAGAGGGGATCTCATGCTCAAGAGGTTTTTGGATATGGATCTATATTGGCTAATTAGCTACATGATGTGCACCTATTCGATCTTGTGAGGAGCCTTGTCCTTAGCCCTGAAACTCACTAAAATCAAAATAATCTGGAATCTTGTTTAGGATAAACTCATAGTAGAGTTTTCTAAAAAAACTATAACAGGGCCTCATGGTTATTACATGGTGGATAGTTAAAGACCATCCACCATCGATCCCAAAAAATTGTTGTGACTAAGCTATGTGTTGGGTGAATATTTTGTCAATCATCTAACTAATGAGAAAAATAGGTCTCTTTAACCATAGCATAGGGAAATTAGTCAGCCAGATGTGTACGTTTACTAAATCAAAAGGGGACAAATCTCTCCTCTCATCAAGGGGAGGTTCCCTGTAAATATGTAGGAGCTATATACTATATATATATATATATATATATATATATATATATATATATATATATATAATCAAAAAATAACACTCAAGGATAGGATAAACTGTCCATCTCTCTTTTTTCAGAGATGATGTTACAAAATCAAAGGAGAAATCTTGATGAAATGATAGAAATCACTCCTCTTCTTTTAGAAGTGTTGTTTATTAGACAAAAGGAACTTTTTGGGTGGTGACAAGTAACTGTAATAGGGTGCAATAACACTATAGGATGACATGTAGCACAAAGTCTCCACCTCAACTGCTAAAGAGTGAAATATGAAGGACAATGAGGGCACAAAGTCATCCCAAGATCATTTACACAAGAATAGAAAGAAAACACACTAAAGGAAATTATGGGGGCACAAAGTCTCTCCACAGCTAGCTTCAGGACACCTTCTTGACTACTTTCACTAATTCTACTTATTTAATTAAAATAGACAAAAAATGTATTAAGGAAATAGACATAAAAATAGTTTCCCAAAAAACCAAGCTATTCCAGCACAAAGTCTAAAAATTCACCTATTTTCTTATTTAGATAATGAAATATGATCAACAATCTGAGCTCAAAGTCTCAGTAATGCCTTTCAATTAGGGCATAGTTTTGTTTCTGATAACCAAGAGAGAGATCCCTAAAACAATAAGAGAGAATTCAATATATAGTGCTCCAAGAAAGAGTTGGGCACTTTGTTTCACAAAAATGGCTTATGATGAATTCAATGCCTTTAATGCATTTTAAATTCTATCCATGGGCTAAGCTAGAATCAAGCATCGATTTTAAATATGGGCCACTTGATGTTTTTCCTTATGTGTGCACAACTATTCACTCTACTCAATGCAAAAAAATAGGCAGCGCCATTAAATATTCACACTCTTCAATGTCCACCTAGTGGACTAATTTACCTTTTAAAAACATATCTCATGTGTAGATATTTCTGATCCTTCTTCATTGTTCCCCCTTTATTGGCTATATTTTTCCCTTTTCTATGTAATATGAGCTCTTAGGCTATCTCTTTCTCCGATCGTTGAATTTGTTCACAGGGTCTATGCTTAAGTCTACAAGGATCAACAGTTATTTCATTGCTACAAATTTGATGTCTTCATGTCTGTCATCATTTGAAAGCCAATAGCTACTTGGTTGCCTTGAATTTGATAGCTACAAACCCATCATCCTCCTTAGTAATTCCTTTGTGTCTTTCCTACTTTCTTTGGCCACTTTCTGTTGATCTTAACAAGTGACACATGGTGCATTCCATTGCGAAATAGGTGAGGACACATGGCAGCATCTACTTAACTTATAAAGGCTTTATATGTCTTTTGAGAGTCCTATAGAAGATGACACATGGCACTCTCCGCTAAGGTTAGCAACTCACTCAAGGCCCAACACATTCCTTATGAAATAAAGAAGCAAAAGGAAGAAATTGTGAAGTTTGACACTTGTTGGCTTTTGTTGAGTTATAATGGAACACGTGGCAGCTTCCACTACACTTTGTAAGGGACACGTGGCACGTTCCACTACACTTTGTGGTTTGATCTTTCCTAGAGGGAACTTGCCCTTCAGGGTCTTGAGAAATAGTCCACTTTTCTTGGAGAGAGCCTCCCGAAAGGGTACCTACCCTTCAGGATCTTTTAGGTGGCCTTCAGGCTTCTATTTCCTCAGTGGGTTTTTCCTTCTTCGACAAACTTTTCTTTTGAACAAAAAGACTGAAGGAATTCTTTCATTTTGTCTTTTTCCACTAGGATTTTCCTTTAGAAAAAAGTCTGAATGAATTCCTTTGGAATTTTTGTCCAAAGGAAATGATCCTTAACAACTTTACCATGAGAAATTTTCTAAAAGATAACTGTGCCCTTTACAAGGACTTGTTCATGTCTGAAACTATCCTTCAGGCTTTTGTAATGGTCCATCTGCTCCTCGCCTACCCTTCGCAAGGGTTATTTGGCCTTGGTCCACTTTTTTAAAGGAATTCTCTTTGTCCACTTTTGCTCACTGCCCTCTGCAAGGGCACTTGGCTTGGTTCATTACCCTCCAAAAGGGCACTCAGCTTGGTTCACTATTCTCTGCAAGGGCTTGTTCATTCCTTTGGCTTTAGGGTAGCCCCTTGAACCTGCCAATTGAACTGATCGATTGAACCAACTTTGGGTCAATGGTTCAATAGTTCAATCTTGCATTTCAATCCATCTTTTTGTCTAAGTCTTTTGATCACTTTGAACTGATTGAATCCATTGAACCGTTGAACCCATTGAACCTTGCTGGTTCAAGGTTCAATGGTTCAATCATTTTCTTGTGTTCCACTCATTCACTTGATCGCTTGAACCAAACCGCATTAAACCATATGCTTTGAACCTTTTAAACCATTGAACCTATTGAACCTTTGAACCAAAGTGGTTTAATGGTTCAATGGTTTAATGGTTCAAGCCTTCTTCTCTTTGATGAGTGTTTTGAAGCTGTTGAACCTAGAAGTAGTTAAACTTTGAACCTTGACAAATGTGCTTAATTTTTGCTGATGACATTGAACCTTTGAACCCATTGAACCTATTGAACCTTTTTGGTTTAAGGTTCAATTATTCAATGGTTTAAATACTACATAGAAGCTTGTCAATAAACTCTTTTCGTTGAACAAAGGCATTGAACCAATCCTGAAAATGACTAAGTGTTGGAAACTTGTTCTTTTGATTGAACGCACCTATAGAAGCCTTTGAACCTGTTAAACCTACTAATTTCAAGCATGTTGAGTCCATAGAAACATATCTATAGAGTTCATAGATTTAAGCCTGTACAGTCTATAGAAATTATTACATAGATTCCTTCTTGTGAAGTCTGTAGAATAGAGTCTGTAGAAATGAGTCCTTAGAATTTAGCCTGTAGAGTCCATAGATTCAAGCCTATAGAGTCCATAGATCTGAGTTCATAGAACTTGAAAAAGCTTGAAAAATGGAGAATTTGAATGCCTAAAACAATTTTTGAGAAAGGGAGAGAGGATTTTGGTTTATTGGACCAAAATAATTCAAAATAGTTTAATTGTTTTCCCAAAAATGAGTGATATTTTTGGGGGACAATAGTTGGCTCTAGTTGGGGAACTTCCTTCAATTGAAAACTTGGAACAGCTAAGGGGAGTAAAAACCATATTCTCCAGTGCCTTGAAGTATGCCATTGGGATATAGAGTCATGCTACCCAAAAAGAAAGGCTCCAAAAAATGAAAATGAACAACACAAAGTAGAATCAAAGACTATACAATTATACATATGTACAGGTGAACTTATCTAATACTTCAAGAGTTGAAATACTTCAGATGCTACCCATTATAAGGTAGAGAAAAGAGCGTTCCATCTTGATATTTCAATAGGAATTTGTTCTTACCATTGAGCTGATGGATAATAAATGGGCCCCTCCAAAGGCATTGAACTTCCCATGCATCCCCTTTGGTTTTCTCCTTTTGTCCCACAATAGGACTTTATCTCCAACCTAAAAGTCATAGTTTTTTGCCTTCTAGTTGAATAGCTTCTTCACCAGACTTTGATGGGCATTAATTCGATCCACCACCATAGTTTTTTACTCATCCAGCTCAGTCAAGCACATGATCTACATTTCATATGTCTGATCTTCAATTACTTTAGCCAATTTTAATGCTGCGAATTCCAAGGTGATTGGTATCTCAACATTAATACCATAAAGAAGTTGGAAAGGAGACATACCAATTGCCCTTTTTTGTGTAATTCTATCTACCCACAAAGCATCAACCAATGCTTTATGCCATGTCTTTTGGTTGTCATCCACCAGTTTCTTGATGATAGTCATCAGGTTCTTCTTACTTGATTCAGCTTGTCCATTCCCTTGTGGAAAGTAATCAGAAGAGTCAGAGAGGGTGATCCCATAGTAAAAATAGAACTAATTAATCTCTTGGGAAGTGAAAAAATCTTCGTTGTCTATGACAATCTTGGTTGGGTCCCCAAACTTGGAAATGATATTCTCCTTGAGGAAATTGCACACTAATTTTGAAGTAGCATGCTTAGTTTGGATAGCTTCCACCCACTTGGTGAAGTAGTCAGTTACTGTAAGGACATAATCATGTCCAACAGTTGAGAATGGGTTTACAACTCCAATGAAATTAATTCCCCATTACTAGAATGATTCCTCTATGACCACTAGCTTGAGAGGCAGGGTGGCTAACTTGGGTTTCCCAACAAACTGTTGGCACAGTTCACATTTTCTTATCCACTTATATGCATCTTGGAAAAGAGTTGGCTAGTAATACCTAGCTCATAGAATTTTATGGGCAGTTACAGGAGTAGAAAAATGTCCTCCATAGGCTATATTTTGGAAGGATTTCAAAATTTGGCTTTTAAGCTCCTTGTCTACATAGTGAAGGAGCACTCCATGAAAGCTTCTCTTGTATAGGTCATTGTCCCAAAGGACAAAATTGGCAGCTTTCAGCTTGATAGTCCTCCTTTCTTTGTAAGATAGGTGAGTAAGACACTCACCATAAGTAAAGAAATAAGCAATACCTAAATACCACTCATTCGTGGAGACAAAGAGGATTGTTGGCATGTCTTCCACTTCTTTTTCTTCATGCCCTGCTTCTTCGGGTTTATTGTTAGCAATCAATTGACAAAGGCCCCTTCCCTACACCAGCTTTATTAGTTTGATAACTAGATGAAACTCCTAGATATTTGCAATCTAATTGCCTCTTTTCATCCCAAACTCCTACTAAGTTAGTATGGATTTGACCGTGGTATCAGGAACCAAGGCAGTAGTGTGAGAATTCAAGATGTAGAAGTGGAAATACTTGACTGCCTTCACTACTGCATAAGCATGCTTCTCCATATTCAAGCACTTTAGCTCATGAGCTTTGAGAGGGAAGCTCATGAAATAAATGGGAGATTCCTTACCTTCTTTATTCTATTGAACTAGAATTATTGAAAGCGTGTGTTAAAAAGCATAACTGTATATGATGAACTCTTTGTTGTAGTCTAGACAAATCAGAATTAGGGCATGGGTAATAGCAATCTTGATATCCTCAAATGTTGACTTGCCTTCTTCAGTCTAGTTGAAGGTGGCCTTTCCCTTCATCATGTTCACAATGTGTTGAGTCTTCTCAACAAACTTGGGGATGAACATTCATAATAAATTCACCTTTCTAAAGAAAGAGTGAACAATAGTCTTACTTATAGGTAAGGTAAGCTCTTGGATAGACTTGACTCTGTCTGAGTCAATCTTTATGCCTCATTTCGACACAATGTGTCTGAGAATTTTTCCCTCTATTACTCTAAAAATTGACTTCTTAGGGTTTAAAGAAATGCCATTCTAGCGGCAGTGCTTCAGTACTTGTTACAAGTGGCATATATGATCTGGGCAATGCTTAGAAAAGATGGTCAAGTCATCAAGATAAACTAAAATGAACTTACCCATCTCATCCTTGAAAGCAAGGTCCATTTCTCTCTAAAAGGTGGTGCCAAAATTTATCAAGCCAAAAGGCATCCTTCTATATTCAAATGTACCCCAAGGTGTGGTGAAGGTTGTCGTGTGTTGGTCTGCTTCACCAACTTCAACTTGATTGTATCCTGAGAAGCCATCTAGAATTGATAACATCTCTGAGCTGGTCACTGTCTGAAGTACTTGGTCCATGATAGGTAAAGGATAGTTATCCTTTAAAGATGACTGATTCAGATTCTTGAAATCCACACAAATATGAATTTTTCCATTCTTCTTCCTCATAGGGACTATGTTGGCAATCCATGTGGAATGATGGATTGAGAAAATTGTCCTAGCATTCAACATTTTTTGTATCTCAGACAAAATAGTACTTGATATCTTTGGATTATAGTACTAGGATTTTTGCTTATAAGGCATCGAATCATCGTTGAGAGGAATTTCATGGTGAATTTCCTCAAGCTTGAACAACTTCAGATCATCATAAGAGTATGCCAAAACATCCATGTAATGGTGAAGCAAGCAGTAAATTTGAGTTTCCCCTCCTGAGTATAACACTTCCCAATGTTTACCATCTTGGGATTTTCCATGGTACCCAAATTTATCTGATCAAATCTCTGGGAGGAGTTTGAATCCATTTGTTGCTGTTTGATGAACCTGTCATGCTTGTCAAATAGTTTCTCAAGAGAAACTAGTCTATTGGGAATTTTATTCCCTTTTAATTATAGGAATTTTCACCTACGTTTGAATTCATTTTGGGATCTGATTTGAGTTTTTGGAGTTTACTGCCTTCAAAGTGAAGATGTTTGAAGCTATCTTTTTGTTCTAGAAAGGTGATGATTTTGTTGTCACCATTGAACACTTGCCAATGATTGACATTATCGAGCACACTTGGTCTAAAGATCAATTTGATAGTGTACATGTTTCCTTTGAAGTCTAGGTGAGGAACTAAGAGAGTTGTTAAAATAGCCAGTGTATCAACTCGGTCATTGAATTTCTTAGGTATGGCAGAGATGTTGAAAGCATCAAAGCTTTCAATTTGATCCCAGACTAGATTGTGATAGTGGCATAATCTCTCATTTTTAGTTTGATATAGGTTCTTTACCTGATAAACCACTAGTTTAGCATCTCTTTTGGCATGAAGGAGTTTAATGCCTTTATCTTGAGTGGCCTTCAATCCAAGAAATAGAGATTCATACTCAGTTGTGTTGTTGGTGTTGCTGAACTACAACTTGTATGAAGAAAGAAAAATATCTCCTTGAGGAGATATCAACACAATCCTAGCCCCTGAGCTGGTAGAAGAATTACTGCCATCAAATTCTAGGATCTAAACATCATCAAAAACTGATATTTCCTTAGATTTCTCCTTGCTTGGAAGGGGAAATTCTTCTGTGTTTACACTGTGCTCTCTCACATCTTCTGTTGTTCCATCTAAACTAAATTTTAGACTATTTAAAAGTTTCATTAGCTAAAACATGAGTATCCTCTATGGTCAAGAAATAATTACCCATGTTTGAAGATTCAAACAAAATTTGAGCTTCAGGGGTTGATGTCTGAGTGACAACATATTTTGATTCTTTTTCAGGAAGTACCCTCTGCATGATGCCTTTGACAGGGATCCTTGCTTCATATAGGTTCATGCTCAACTTGCCACCAACATCTTTGCAAAAATTTCACCCTAGAAGAATGTTGTATAAGGCTGGGACATTAGCCACTAAGACTATCATCTTGATTCTTTTGTCTGGAAATACTACAAATGTAAATTGGGCATCCTTGATTTGCCCCAATAGAGGTACTTGTTTGTTCTCCATGGAGAAACATCTTCCAAAGGTTTTGGTTAGCATGATTCTAAGAGATTTTTCCACTTTGGCTGGCATGACATTATCAGATGCACCTGAGTCTATGATGTAATTGCTCAATTTGTGACCATTTATCAATAGGGAAACATAGAAAGGCTCTATTTTTCTAGGGGCAGTTGGAGGAGTAATGACAAGATTGTTTGGGATGGACATGTTCTTTGGGGGATCATGAGTTACCTTTTTGACATCTTGTCTTACAGGGATGGTTTTATTCTTCACACACTAAACTAACCTATCCAACTGCTCAGGATTGGATTTCAAGAATTTAAATTTAGATATTTGAATTTTGGTCTTCTTGACATGGTCGATTATGTCAAATGACTAAAATGGATTAGTAATAGAGGAAGGGAGTTCATATTTCTAGTTTTTAGGAGGGGTGGTACTAGTCTGTGGAATTGAAGTTGAAGATGAAGGAATGCTTGATGTACATACCTTTTTATTAGTCACTGGGTCCTTTGGCTAGAAAGGTAGAGAAGTTCTTTGTTTGGCAATTGAGATTTCATGCTAAGAAATTTTCTCTACTTTTCCTTTATCAGCTTGCTGGGCTGACTGGTCTTGGGACTGGGTGAATTCAGCATATGATCCATCAACTACTTCACCTTTACCTCTGGGTTCATCCTGGTAATTTAGGAAACTAATGTTGGAGTCACTAGATAATTCTTCCTAGCCTTCTGCAAGGAGATCAACATCATTTTCTTGGTTTAATTTAGGATGGAAAGAGAAATTAGATTCTATTTCAAGATATCCAACTACTAAATTAGTTGGGGGTGCTTTAATGGCAAGTTTCCCCTGTGGGGGAGGAAGATGATTTGGCTGTCCTTGATTTCTAGTAGCATTTCCTTAGTATGACTGATTGGGGAATGTCCTTCTTGGCATATCTCTGTATGAGGAAGCTAAAGATATCCCTTGTGACATTTGCTTCCTGAGAGCTAGCAACTCATTTTTCAACTTTTGCACCATTGGATTAGTGGTACGTGTAGATGGATATTCAGAAGATGAGGAAGATTTACCTCTGTTAGGATCTCTCTTTATCTTTCCTACCAAGATAAGGTCATCTTCCACCTCAATGGCCAAATATTGAGCTGTAGCAAGGTTTATTTGGCCATCACATCTCATCAAAAAACTCACTTCAGGCAACTGAGAGTTGATGAAGAAACATTTGTGTTTTTCAGGTGTTGGCTGAGCAATAACAAGAATCCTATTCCTCAGCTTGTCAAACTTGGCTATGAAATCCATCATTCGCTCATGAGGCTCCTTATTCATTTATGTGAGTTGATCCAGTAGGGAATGTGCATCTTCTATAGGCTTGAATCTAGCTTCAAATTTGGCTTTGAGAGTGTTCCAGACAGTCATAGTCTAGGCCTTTAGATGATAGAACTAGTCTGTAGTAGTGCCTTGTAGTGTTTTCATGAAAAGCCTAACTGCTATATCCTCATACTCCACACCTATTATGCCACAAGCTATGTTGAAGGCTATAATATGTTCATCAAGATGAACCTTCCCATCACCATATAACTTGGGGAAATTTTTCCTTGAACTGCATGGTAGCTCATGTAGAGGTGGAGTTAAATTGAGTGGGCCAAAAGAGTTACCCCAATGGCCTTGAACTACCATTGTATGACTATGGAAAGGTGGGATAACAAATCTCAGAGAGGTAAGTATTGAAAAAGCTTTATTAATAACAGAAATGGATGCTTTGCTCAGTAATGGAGACTTGACTGTAGTAGGAGGAAAGCTCTTGGTTCGTTAGAGGTGAGATGGTGAAGGAAACAAATCAAAATTACTTTAATATACCAACTCGAATACAAGGTCAATAATACCTTAGACCTTTGGCTTTGTGTGTATCATGGATCTACTACAATGTAAAAATAAAAATGGAAAAGAACTGGCACTGCTTCAGCTTGAAGTTTGAGGCTTCAAACTATGCATTCCATCCTAGTTGGTGTGGAGGTGGAGGAATATGGTAATGCTATAATGATAATGGGTAAGACATAGAATGGAGTCACTAGAGTATATAATGAATAAAGGTAGGTACTACTTCAATCTAAAACATGAGGCTTCAAATTGCACGTAAATCCCCAGTAGAGTCGTCAAAAACTATTGGGTGAATATTTTGTCAACCAATTAATTGATGAGCAAAATAGGTCTCTTTAGCCACAGCATAGGTAAATTGGTCAGCCAGATGTGTAGGTTTACTACATCAAAATGAGACAAATCTCTCCTCTCATCAAGGGGAGGTTTCCTGTAAATATGCAGGAGCTATATACTATATATATATAAGCAGAATATAACACTCAGGGATAGGATAAACTATCCATCTCTCTTTTTTGCAGAGATGATGTTCACAATTCAAAGGAAAAATTCTAATGAAATGATAGAAATCACTCCTCTTCTTTTAGAAGTGATGTTTAGTAGACAAAAGGAACCTTTCAAGTGGTGACAAGTAACTGTAATAGGGTGCAGTAACATAACAAGATGAAATGTAGCACAAAGTCTCCACCTCAACTGCTAAAGAGTGAAATACAAAGGACAATGAGGGCACAAAGTCATCCCAAGATCCTTTACACAAGAATAGAAAGAAAACACACTAAAGGCAATTATGGGGTCACAAAATCTCTCCACAACTGCCTTCAAGACACCTTCCTAATTACTTTCACTAACTCTGCTTATTTAATTAAAATGGACAAAAAATGTATTTAGGAAATAGACATAAGAATAGTTTCCCCAATAACTAAGCTATTCCAACACAAAGTCTAAAAATTCACTTGTTTTCTTATTTAGATAATGAAATATGATCAATAATCTGAGCTCAAAGTCTCAGTAATGCCTTTCAATTTGGGCAGAGTTTTGTTTTGGATAATCGAGAGAGAGATCCCTAAAACAATATGAGAGAATTCAATATATAGTGCTCCAAGAAAGACTTGGGTGCTTTGTTTCACAAAAATTGCCTATGATGCATTTAATGCCTTTAATTCATTTTGAATTCTATCCATGGGCTAAGCTAGAATCGAGCATTAGTTTTAAATATGGGCCGCTTGATGTGTTTCCTTATGTGTGCACAACTGTTCATTCTACTCAATGCAAAAAAGTAGGCCATGCCATTGAATGTTAAGGCTCTTCAATGTCCACCTGGTAGACTACTTTACCTTCTAGAAACATATCCCATGCATGGATATTTTTGATCCTTCTTCATCGTTCCCCCTTTCTTGGCTATATTTTGCCCTTTTATGTGTAATCTGAGCTCTCAGGATATCTCTTTATTTGGTCACTAAATTTGTTCATAGGGTCTATGCTTAAGTCTACAAGGATCAATAGTTATTTCATTGCTGCAAATTTGACATCTTCGGGTCCATCATCATTTGAAATCCAATGACTACTTGGTTGCCATTAATTTGATGGTTGTGGACCCGTCATCCTCATTAGCAATTCCTTCATGTCTTTCCTACTTGCTTTGGCCACTTTCCACTGATCTTAACAAGTGACACATGGCACATCATGCTATGAAATAGGCAAGGACACATGGCAACATCCAATTAACTAATAGAGGCTTTGGATGTCTTTTGAGAGTCTTGTGGAAGATGACACATGGCACGCTCTATTGAGGTTAGAAACTCACTTGAGGCCCACCACATTTCTTATAAAATAAAGAAGCAGAAGGATGAAATTATGAAGTTTGACACTTGTTGGCTTCCGCTGAGTTATAATGGAACACGTGGTGGCTTTTTCTACACTTTTTAAGGAACACGTGGCATGTTTTGTTGCACTTTGTGGTTTGATCTTTCCTAAAGGGAACTTGCCCTTCGGGGTCTTGAGAAATGGTCCACTTTTCTTGGCAAGAACCTCCCACAAGGGTACCTACCCTTCGAGATATTTCAGGTGGCCTTCAGGCTTCTATTTCCTTGATAGGTTTTTCCTTCTTTGGTGGACTTTTCTTTCAGACAAAAATTCCAAAGGAATTCTTTCATTTTGTCTTTTTCCATCGGGTTTTGGTTTTTCGAGATTTTTTCACTAGGATTTTCCTTCAAACAAAAGTTTGAAGGAATTCCTTCGAACAAAAGTTTGAAGGAATTCCTTCGAACTTTTTTTCTAAAGGAAATGATCCTTACCAACTTTGCTGCAGGAACTTTTCTGAAAGAGAACTGTGCCCTCTACAAGGACTTGTTCAGGCCTAGAACTATCCTTTGGGCTTTTGCAACGGTCCATCTGCTCCTTGTCTTCCCTCTGCAAGGGTTTTTTTGTCCTTGGTTCACTTTTTTGAAGGAATTCTCTTTGTCTACTTTTTCTCACTACCCTCCACAAAGGCACTTGGCTTCGTTCATTTCCCTCTGCAAGGGCACTCAACTTGGTTCACTGTTCTCTGTAAGGGCTTGTTCATTCCTTTGGCTTTAGGGTATCCCATTGAACCTGCCGATTGAACCAACCGATTGAACCAACTTTGGTTCAACAGTTCAATGGTTCAATCTTGCATTTAAATCCATCTTTTTAACTAAGTCTTTTGATCACTTTGAACTGATTGAACCCGTTGAACCATTAAACCCATTAAACCTTGTCGGTTCAAGGTTTAATGGTTCAATCATTTTCTTGTGTTTCACTCATTCACTTGATCACTTGAATCAAACCATGTTGAACCATACACTTTGAACCTTTTGAACCATTGAACCCATTGAACCTTTGAACCAAAGTGGTTCAATGGTTCAAGCCTTCTGTTCTTTGATGAGTGTTTTGAAGCTGTTGAACCTAGAAGTGGTTAAACTTTGAACCTTGACAAATTCACTTAACTTTTGCTGATGATGTTGAACCTTTTAACCCATTGAACCCATTGAACCTTTTTAGTTCAAGGTTTAACGGTTTAATGGTTAAAATACTGTATAAAAGCTTGTTGATGAACTCTTTTGGTTGAACCAAGGCATTGAACCAATCTTGAAAATGACCAAGTGTTGGAAACTTGTTCTTTTGATTGAACTCGCCTATAGAAGCCTTTGAACCTATTTAACCTACTAATTTCAAGCATGTTGAGCCCATAGAAACATATCTATAGAGTCCGTAGAAATGAGTTTGTAGATCCCTTCCTATGAAGTCCGTAGAACAGAATCTATAGAAATGAGTCCTTATAATTTAGCCTACATAGTCCATAGATTCAAGCCTATAGAGTCCATAGATCTGAGTCCGTAGAACTTGAAAAAGCTTTAAAAATGGAGAATTCTAATGCCTAGAACAATTTTTGAGAAAGGGAGAGAGGATTTTGGTCTGTTGGACCAAAATAATTCGAAATAGTTCAAATGTTGTCCCGAAAATGAGTGATATTTTTGGGGGACAACACTATGTACAAATAATGGATAGGAAAACTTTTAGTGGTTATGGTAAATGGGGCATTGGTGGTTGGGTCAATGAATAGGGCACAAATGGAGGCTTTTAAAAAAATGTTCTTGACTTGAATGGTTGACAATTTGTTAGCATAATATGCCCTAAAAGTATCCCTCTATTAGGTATATCAATTAATTTGACTCATTATAGAATCAATTTGACCTAATAAGGTCTATAGGGAAATGGCTAGCTAGGTGTGATGGGGGTTGGTCAAAGTGGGATCCCTCATTCTATCAATTAACTCTTCAATTTCAAGTTTATTTCCCATAATGTTGTCAGTCAAAACCTCATGAATGTTAGGAGTTTTCTGGGGAACTGTAGGATCATTAGGTGGATGGATAGGAGGAAAAATAGGGTTTTATGGAGGGTTAGGAGGAGGAACAACCTGAGGATTCTATGGAGATTTGGTATGGTTAGCAGGACTAGCTATTAAAAAGAATGCAATTAAAAACTAGGGTTAAACAATGAAAATTATTTAAAAAATAGGGTTAAATAGGGAAGTTTTCAATCACTTACCTATCCTACATGGTGGGATCATGGATCAATAGGTCCATGGGATGAATCTGGTATCTTCTTATCACTCTCTAAAATATTCTATGCAAAATGTGATTGTAGAAGTTATGGGAGAGTGAGGGAACTCAAATGCAAAATGAGGATTTTACATTTGGGTTTCCATTTTATTTTTCTTGACACATAGGTAACTCAATAACATTATTAATGTGATTGCATTATTTAAAATGATAATAACACAATCACATTAATAACATGATTGTGTTATTGTTCAATATAATGCAATCACATTATTATATAACATGATCACATTATGGCTTGGCAATCTGAGCCTAGATTCAAATAACATGATCACATTAATCAAATAATATGATCACATTATTAATCATGTTATGGGTAATTCCTATGGAATTGTCCCCCAACTCTATGCACTTACCCTTATGAATATGATGAAGGAACCTGATGTTGACATAATACTATTGTTTAGTTAGCTATGGGGTTGATGTTATCTATTATCATTTATGACATTTTTTATCATCAAGTAATTAAAAAGTGAGCTAATTTAGATATAGGATTAATAATGAGTTTATTACTAATTACCTATTTGAGTGACCTTGTCTAGGAAGTTAGACAAACACACCCTCGCAAGACAAAACTAATGGGAACCAATCCCAAGATGTATGTTTCAAGTGAGTACACAAGAATTTGTTCCTGCGTGAAATGTTGGTGCACTAGCATGTTGGACTCTTTTTCACTTAGGACCAT
>JARHVA010005388.1:985000-1025000 GCA_037957365.1 Torreya grandis
TATTTTATGGAGAAATAATATTATAAGTTTCTTAATGGATTAAGCAATTGGGGGTCTAGATATTCATTCTGAGATGGTGTGTTATTAAGGACTACATTTTGTATTTGGTTACTTTAAACTAGATACTTAGATTTCACTTGTTACATTTGATGGATTAAATGAATGTCAGTGATATTCTATTTCTAGCATATTCTATGAATAGCTGAAGTGAGATAATAAAAATGAATCTTTTGGTTTGTGTATTGTTACTTATTTTACTAAATCTCACATTGATGACCACAATTAAGCAGTGGATGGATTCCTCTACCTTATTTAGTTCCATCAATGCAAGATAAGGGGTAATCCAATCAAGTTGTGTGTATGAATTTGATTGATCCTATAAATCATTTTTTATTGAAAACTTTGGCCAAAGTAATGTTTGATAAAAATTGTCATTTCATATGTTGATATAGTTTTCATAATTGTGTGATATCATATTAGAAAGGATTTATTTATGGTACACATTATGTATTATAAATCTTTGACACATGAGTTCTGGTTTGTTAGGATTCCCACACTGTCATTATCTACCCATCCATGAAGGGATGGACATCCCCTATTTGGGAGATAGTGTGAGGTCCATGGTTGGTTTGGAAAAGTGCTTAGATAATATTCTCCCTACCAGCTGGAGTACTATACTTGAGATTACATATTGATACTTGAGTCATGGAAACTCTGCTCAGAGGAACTATGTATCATATTTTACTATTTGAGATATTTTATGTAATGTTAAAAATTGTGATATTTATGCATTATACTCTTTACAATAGAGGCTATAATTTTGTATTATCTACAACTAAATTTTTACTATATCATTTATGTTGAGATGCAATGCTTATGGTTATTTAGTAATGTTCATAATTTCTTTATCTATTCATGGTGATCCTTAGCTAAGTGGATTAGCTAAAAACCATTTTGGATTACCTAAAATAATACAGTTAGTTAATGATCACTATATAGGTTTATCATGGTGAAATATATAGGATGAATATGTGTATTTAATTTTAAAAGAAAATCATTACAATATTTCAGTAAAACCCAGTAGGGTTTTTACATTATGTTACCATCATTGAAGCTCAAACTCTAGGACTTAATGTGTCTAGTAATGCAAATTATTATTATAATATAAGAAGACAATAGTGCATGCTAAATTATAAGGTGGATGTACTTTGAATACCAAACCCTTTGTTTATCCAAATCAATTTGTAGCTGAGTAAGTTATGAAGTTGGACCAAATTGTCTTAACCATGTGAGAGACTAGGGACAAAATTATGACCCTAGAACAGGAAATGCATGGTCATGCAGAGGATAAAACTCAAAAAGAACTTGAAGAGAATCTTAATGATCAATAACATCTTCAATATCATAGGCATGGGGAGGTGCCATAGGATTTGAGAGATCGAGTAGATACAAAGTTAGAATGTGACATGAAAAAGGTGAATCTACCCATGTTTGATGGAACTATTTTGGGAGATGGAGTTGAAGTATGGCTAACAAAAATAGAGAAGTATTTTGAGATTCAAAATTATTATAAATTCATGAAATTAGTATGGGGATCTTATCATTTTTTGGTGAAGTAGTGACTTGTTTGGAAAATAAGAAGCTAGAAATGAACCTCAACTCAACCACTATCACTTGAGAACAATTTTTTACATTGTTTAGATCTCGATGACTTCCATAGTTATACTTAAACTAAAATCTTATGAATTTAAAAAATCTTAAGGGAATTTGTCAGTGAATGAATAATAAGATAAATTCAACACACTTATTATGTACCTTAGTATTAGGTAGATGAGAGGTTTAGAATCAAGAAATTCATCATGGGATTGAAACCCTAGATAGGTGCTGAAGTAGATGTGCATGGTCCATCTACCATGGGATTGAAACCCTAGATAGGTGGTAAAGTAGATGTGTATGGTCCATCTACCATGGATCAGGCATTTGAGAAGGTAGCCAAGTAAGAATAAAAACTAAAATATATTAACCAAGTTAGAGATAAGTTCAAAAACAAATTTGGAAGTTCTAAACCAAATTTCAAGAAGAACTGGAAGTGGAGAAGTGCATATTCCAAGGGCTAGTTCAAGAATCAGAACACTAAGTTCAATAGTGGTTCAGGGAAAAAGAATCCTAGTAATGGTTTAAAGGGTGGTTTTAATGGAAACCAATAGACTAAGAAGAAAGGACTGGTAGGAGTTTGCTTCATTTATGGAGGTGACCATTTTACTCATGAATGTCCTCAAGAATCGAAGAATAAGGGTTCAGCTTCTCATTAAGGTACATTTCAGTAGTGGATTCATGTAGTTGTTGATAATTGATAGGCTGAATTTCAAACTTCACCCATAGAACTATCAGGTATTTTGTTTGATCATCCAGTTTCTATTTTAATTGATATAGGAGATATATAATATTTAATCATTCCTAGAGTGCTCATTAAGTTGGCTAAAAAAATTGATATAATGGCAAATGCATGGTTAGTACAATATGGGAATGAGTTAACAATCAAATTTGATAAGTGTCCAGTTGAATAAAATATTAGATTTTCTAAGTTTTTTTTATAGTAGTAGATATTTATTTAGCACCACTGGGATCATATGATGTGATTCTAGGAGTCAATTGGCTTGCAAAGCATAAATCCAAGGTTGATTATTTTTTGAAGAAATTTGAGTGTCAAGATGACTTTGGAAATTAGACACAACTTTAGGGTGAGAGAAGGGATTTGAAATTGAGGTAGATTTATATAATTTATCTCAAAAAATATCAAACTAAGGGATGTCAGTCATTTATCATTATGATAAATGAAATGGAAGAACCTAAAGAACCATCTATCAGAGACTTTCCTTTTCTAAGGAACTTTTAGGTGTGTTTCTAGAAGAGTTACTAAGATTGTCACCTAAGAGTGAGTTTAATTTCTCAATTGATATTATACATAGATTGGAACCATAGTCTAAGGCACCATACAAGATGATAACTTAATTGGTTGAGTTAAAGGCATAATGTTAGGATTTCTTATCAAAATGTCTGATTCAACTAAGTGTGTCACCATGTGGAGTTCCAATTGTCTTTTCCAATAAGAAGGATGGTACTCTTCACTTGTGCATAGACTACATGATATTAAATAAAGCAAGGATCAAAAATAAGTATTTGTTTCCATGCATTTATGGTCTCTTTGATCAAATGTGAGGAGCCACAGTATTTTCTAAGATTGATCTTAGATTAGGTTATCATCATTTGAGGATCCAAGAAGAGGATATTCTAAATAGAGCTTTCAAAACTAGATATGGGCACTATGAGTTTACAGTGTTACCATTTGGGTTGATGAATGCTCCAACAACATTCATGAATCTTATGAATAATATGTTCAAATATTACCTAGATTGCTTTGTGTTTATATTCATTGATGACATCCCAATTTATTCCAAGGATGAGGAGGAGTACTTACAACATCTAAACTTAGTTTTGAAATGTTTATGAAAGCATAAATTATATGGAAATTTGTCTTAGTGTGCATTTTTCCAAAATAAAGTTTAGTATCTAAGACATATTATCTCTATAGATGGTTCTTGGTTGATCCAACAAAGATAAATGCTATCATGGAGTGGTCAACACTAAATAATGTGCATGAGGTAAGAAGGTTTCATGGGACTAGTAGGTTATTATAGAAAATTTATTTTGAATTTTTCTAATATAGCTAATTTGATTACCTCTCTTCAGAAAAAGAATTAGAGTTTCATTTGGTCAGATAGGTATGAAGTAGCCTTTCATTAATTTAAAATGAGGCTTATTTTAGCACCAATACTAAGAGTTCCCAATCCTAATGGTAAATTCTCAGTGATCACAAATGCATCTAGGGATGAACTTGGAAGATTCATTATACAGGATTGTTTAGTATTAGCTTATGAATCTAGAAAATTGATGCCTTATGAGGTGAACTATGCCCCTCATGACCTAGAACTTGTGGAAATTGTGCAGTTTTTGCAAGTTTGAAGGCATTATTTATTGGGAAACCCATTTCAGCTCAAGATTGATAACTTGTGACTCAATTACATTTTCACCCAACTAAATTTGAATTCTCATCAAAGATGATAGCTAGAGTGCTTGTCTGACTATGATTTCAATATTAACTATATCAAGGGCAAGGAGAATAGGGTAGCTAAGATGTATAAGGTACATAATAGTTATGGCTATTATCAGGAGTAATTTCTTAGATCAAGTGATAAAATTCTCATTAAGAAATGAATTCTATGATCAAGTCAAGAAAGCATTGACTAAGAATGCTTAGAATCCTAGGTATGAAGGATTCAAATAGAGAGTGATGGTATTTTATAGTATAATAGTAGGTTGTATGTACCTAATAGGGAGAATCTAAGGAAAACTGTGCTAAAATAACTACACAATGACCCATATTCAAGACATGTTGGACTAACCAAGCTCATGGTTGAGCTAAGACCACTCTATTTCTTGAAAGGAATAAAGAGAGATGTAGTGGATTTTGTGTTTTATTGTCTAGGATGTTAGTGTGTGAAAGATAAGCATGTGCATCTAATAGGATTGTTGTACCCACACAACATACCAGAGTGGAAGTGGTAGGTGATCAGTATGGACTTTGTCTAAGGGTTACCATTATCATGTAATAGACATGACATGAACTTGGTAGTAGTTGACAAACTAACCAAGGTAGATGACTTCATACCAAGAAATTTGAGTGATGATACACCTATTCTTGTGAAGATATTTGTAAAGGAATTGTATCAATTGCATGGTTTTTCATAGAATATCATTTTGGATCGTGATTCAAAGATGACTTCTAGATTTTGGTTGACTCTAAATTTAGCTCTAGGTACTTAGTTAAATTTTAGTACTAAATATCACCCGTAAATTGTTGAGCATATATAATGAATAAATCATATTTTATAGGATCTCCTTTCTATGTATTACATGGATTAGAAATACAAGTGGAAAGAGTATCTTTCATTGGTTGAGTTTGCTTACAAAAATCCATATTAATCAACATTGAAGATGTCACCATTTGAGGAATTCTATGGAAGAAGGTGTAAAAAACCAATTATTTGGGACAAGTTGGAAGATAGGGTAGTCTTTGGACCTGAGATGCTTTTAAAAAATGGAAAGACAATTAGGTAGAGGTTGACTGAGTCCAATGATAGATATAAAAGTTACATTGATATGAAGAGAAAAATTAGATAGCTTTCTATTGGTGATAAAGTGTTTCTACAAGTTAAGCCTTAAAAAAGCTTGATTAAATTCAGGAAGTTATCAAAACTTTCACATAGATATGTTGGGCCCTTTAAGGTTTTGTAGGTGATCAACCTTGTAGCATATAGGCTTGCATTCCCACTAGTTCTAGATCTTTTGCATTATGTCTTCCATATGTCTTATTTTTAAAAATATATAATTGATCATTCACATGTGTTGGATTGGAATGCTTTGTAGGTTCTAGATCCTGAGGTGGTCATGGTAAAACTAATCAAAATAATTGACACTCGCAAACTTTATTTGCATGGTAGGGAAGTCTCATAGTGCAAGGTCTTATGGGACTAATACTCTAAGGATAGTGCCACTTGGGAGGACTATGATGAGTTTTACATGCTATTCCACAATTGTTTATTTTATTTGTTACTTCATATTATACTATTGTTGATAAATAGTGTTTTAAAATCTTAACTTGTGTTTAAATAATGTCATCAGGATGATGACCAACTTTATGGTAGAAAGATGTCACATCTAGATTTTTATCTAAGATAAATAAATTATTAGATCCATGGATTATTATAGTTAGTTGATTAAATAATATTTGATTAGCCTTGATGACATATGTTGACTATGGGACAATTTATGTTGTTTAAATTACATAATTAGTTGTTATGAGTTAGAAGTAATTTAATGTTTAATGTATTGTAACCATGTTTAATTATTTTATGGGTATATTGATATTTTATAACATATACCTTTGTTGGAATTAGTTGGATGTAGAATAAATTATTTTCTTAAATTATGATGGAGGAAGAGTATTATCAAAGAGGGTGGCTAGATGGAGACATTGGGGGTCGATAGAGAAGTGAATCTAGAAACCCTTGCACACACCACTTAGTATATCATGTTTAATAATTGTTTCATATATATTAGCATATCATATTTTGTATACTTTTATTATTATGATTTTTAGTATTCTCTCTAGTATAATCTTTACTTCTGTTAATTATGATCATGTTGATTATTTGAGTATTTTCACAAATTATGATCTTACACAACTCATCTTATTTTGACTTAACGAGTGAATTGTTAATGTTTAATAATATCATTGCCTTATTATGGTTGGTTATATAGTAAAACATTAGGAAGATTATGACATGTTCCATAATCACTATTTCATAATATATAAAAATAATAATAATAATTAGATATTATTATTATGGCAATCATATATAAAGTTGAAAGATAATAACATTATTTTAAATAGATTATAATTTTTTAACTATTTTTTATAAGTAATTATATATGTAATATATAAAAGGATATATATTAATGTTAATGATTAAATGATATTATAAATCATTATAAATATATTGTGGATGACTTTCAATGTAAACCCTAGTCTTGTTTCATTGTTGAAGTAATATTGATCATCATTATGTGTTAATCGTTGCATGAAAAATACTTATTCCATGACTAGTTTAATTATTCATGCATGGAATATAGCATGAATATTATATGAATTATGTGGGTGAGATGGTCGAGGAAGTTTTGGTTAAAACATAATCATTTGTATTTGATAAAGAATTTAAAAATGGTTAATTAGAGATTTTAAATGGAACCATCGAGAATGATTAATATATTAATCAATTGTTGACTCTAGTTAAGTAATGTCAGGAGATAATTTTTGGGTTTACTATGTTTTTTCATGGAGATGAACTGAAATTTAGTTGAGAAATATATTCATGTGAAATGAGAACTAACTTAATGGGCTATTTAAAGAGGGAATAGTGTAAGATATGATGAAGGACAAATGAATAAAGGAAGTAGTGGGGGATGCGAACAGGATATATATATAGGCACAACACATTGAATGATTTTTGGTACTTGTAAAGAAAAGATTGAAGGTTGCGCAGAGGAAAAGAAGTGAGAGGAAGAAATTTGGCTTGGCTTTTGTGATTTTGTTACATAACTATGTAGGTTTCATAATTCAATTCTATGTGTAAAATATTGAAATGGGTGAGTATCTAGATTCTTTATTGAAAATATTAGTATTATTGGATTTTATGTGGAGGCTTGTGGAAAGCTTGGCTTCTACAAAACCTCACATTTAAACCAAGGTAACCTAGTAGATGGGGTAGAATCATTGATTTGGCCATGGATATTAATGGATTCTTAAATAAATCATGTGCTACTCATCTCTAAACTAGTAGCAAAAAATTTGTTCAATATTTGGGAGTTTATTCAGATATATATATATATATATATATATATATATACATATATATATATATATATATATATATATATATATATATATATATATATATATATATATATCACGGTTCTTATTATCTAATTTGAACTAGACTGTGGGTGTGTGTGTGTGTGTGTGTGTGTGTGTGTGTGTGTGTGTGTGTGTGTGTGTGTGTATTTTAATATATATAAACTATAAATTTAAGAACGATGATCTCAATAATCATTTGTTAGATGACTCAAACAAACCTTTGAGTTAAATTATGGATTCTTTAAGGTTCTAGATATAAATACACAAAATTGTATGAGTATATACATAATTAAAAACTAATATATATAGATATATAATTTATTGGATGACTCAAATAGACGTTCGAGTTAAATTATGGATTCTTTATAGTTTTAGATATAAATACACAAATCTGTATATGAGAATATACATAATTAAAAATAGATAAAACTTATGTGTGTGTGTGTGTGTGTAAATGTGTGTGTGTGTGTATACACACACACACACATGTATGTATGTATGTGTCTATGTGTGTATATATATGTATGTATATATATGTGTGTGTGTGTGTGTGTGTGTGTGTGTGTGTGTGTGTGTACACACATATATATACATACATATATATACACACACAGACACATGCACACACACACACACACACACACACACACACACACACACACACACACGAAGATGATGGGAGGACTTAAGACTGTTTGTGTATATTTCATTTTATTATCAGAGTTATTGTTTGGACTAGGTATATGTATTAGGTTTGAGACTAAATTAGATTTCTGAAATCATGTTATTATTTGTAAGATAGTATGCAGATTTGGGATATATATCTACTTAGTCTTTGGGTATCTATATAAGGGGAAAATGAAATATGTGATTCTAGATTTCATTAGGCCTTAGAAAATAATGAATACGAATGCACTCTTAAGGAATTAAACTAGAGTTATTTTTATTATAAATAGTGATTTTAATTTAAAAGGACTATGTAATTGATGTTAAATTAACTTTGCATTTGACTGTGTGTTATGAAATATTATGAATTTGCATATACTTGATAAGAGATTGGGTGTCAAGGGTATTTTGGCATAATTTTATTATTTTATTTGTTTGTATTGAAATTGTGTTATAAGTCCAAATCTAGGATGATGCATATGATAACCAAATTGGTAATCAATTGTGAAATGTTCCCTGATTAATGGAATTTGATTATTAAATGTTATATAGTTATTTATCATGGCATATGAATTTCTCAATTTATAAAAAAGGGGTTATTGTGAATTTGTTTGTAAGCTGACCATATATGTTGCATATACAATATGCCAAAATATAAATGACATTGGATGTTAACTCTATGGTATTTTGTATAATAGGTGTATGTATAACTTAATAAAATGTTTGTAATTATATAGAACTTTAGTATATCTATAGCTTTGATTAAGTGGTTATTTATTATAACATTGAAAAGTAGAAAGGAAATTATTCTTGTTCATATTGTTTATTTAAAAACATTTTGTATGTTAATTAAGAAGCATACAATGTTTTAAAAAGGTTGAATACAAAAACATATTAGTATGTTATGGACTAACTATTGTTATATGTGGAATCTAAAAAATTTAATAACTAGGGTTTATAATATTATTTATTAGAGAAATAATATTATATGTTTCTTAATGGATAAAACAACTGGCGGTCTATAAATTCATTCTTGGATGGTCTGTTATTGAGGATTGTATTTTGTATTTTGTTTCATTTGATAGATTAAATGAATCTCAGTGATATTCTATTTTTAGCATATTCTATGAATAGCTAAAGTGAGATAAGAAGAATGAATCTTTTGGTTTGTGTATTCTTATTTATTTTACTAAATCTTACATTCATGACCCTAATTAAATAGTAGAAATTCCTCTAGCTTAGTGCCATCAATGCAAGATAAGGGGTAATCTGATCAAGTAGTGTGTATGAATTTGATTTTATTAGAGTTGTTGCCAAAATCCGGATAATGCAAATGAAATGGAGACAAGATCACATGAGATGAAGCAAGTGCACACCACATAGATGCTAAAGCAATTTGAAATTACACAAGAAGATAAATTACACAAGACAAAATGGTGAAAACCAAAATCTGATTAACATGAGATGGTCAAAGTGAAGAATACATATAGGAGAGCATGTAAGTAACTCCTCCACAAAAGGTGGCCAAGGCACCCCAAGAATAGACTGTAACTCCTCCATGAAAGGTGGTGACAAGGTGCTAAGAATAGATAACTCTCATCAAGAGAGTTACTTATGACATTCTTATGACACCTATGACACATCTATGACACACATCTTCACATAAGCTAGCCTATCCCACAAATGTAGGAAAACTCCATATATGCACAAAAATACAATTTCCCTAATTAATAAATAGGGAAAAAATAAAAACCTACACTAATACCCCCCCATAAGCGCATCTTAGGTGCGCTGTGTGGAAATATAAAATGAGTCCCAGCAACTAGGCCTGATGAGGTACCCATCTACAAATGCAATCTCCCATAAGATAGAGAAAAGGAGAAAACCCATAGGAAAAAACCTCCACCCAGAAGAGAGACATAAAAGAAATGAATAGGCTAGAAGGCCCCCTGAAGATGATGCTATTGCAGATGTAGACCGTAACCCAATAAGAGCTCATAGATGAATGAACTTGATCTTGGTGAAAGGTTTGGTGAAGATGTCTGCAACTTGCTCTGAAGATTGGCAAAATATCAAGTCAATGACCTGACTGTGAATAAGCTCCCAAATGAAATGCATGTGAATCTCTATGTGCTTGGTTAGATGGTGTTGAACTGGATTCTTGTAAATCTGAACGGTACTCTTTTTGTCACAATAAATGATGGTGGGCTGCCTGATAAGAATGTCAAACTCAGAAAGAATCTCTTGAAGCCAAATAGCCTTAGTAGTTGCATTAACAACTCCCCTGTACTCTGCCTGTGTGGATGATATAGCAATAGCATTATGCTTCTTGCTAGACCAACTGATAGGACCAAAACCTAGAGAGAAATTGTAACCAAAAGTGGACTTGCGAGTCTATGAATCACTAGCCTAGTCTGAATCTGTATATCCAGCCAAGTTAACCTCTATGCCAAATCTATAATGAATCCCATATCTATGTGAACCCTATATGTAATGCAAGATCCTCTTAGCTACTTTCCAATGTAGCTCATGAGGTTCTTGCATGAATCTAGAGACAAGTCCCACTATATATGATATGTTGGGCCTGGTGTGAGTCAAGTAGATGAGACTACCAACGAGTCATCGATATCGAGTGGAATCAACCAATGGTGAAGAAAAATCAGCCTCAAGCTTGACTCCTAATCCTCAAGCTTGAATCCTAATAGAAAGGGAGTCAAAGATGGCTTGCAATCAGCGATGTGAAATTGAGCCAATAAATCAAGAGCATACTTAGGCTGTGTAAGAGAAATCCCTAAATTTGACTGTGAGATCTTGATGCCAAGGAAGTAGTGCAACAAACCCAAGTCTGTCATGTCAAATCTATCCTAGAGAGATGCCTTCACCACTGCAATAGCAGATGAAGAACTCTTGGTGATCAAAAGGTCATCAACATATGGAACCAAAATCAAGAGCAAATCATCCTGCCATAAGAAGTAGACATTGGGATTAGAATGGCACCTACTGAAACTTATTGTGAGGAGGAAGGAATCCATCTTGGCATACCAAGCCTGAGGGTCCTGTTTGAGGCCATAGATACATTTCCTAAGTTTTCATACTAAGAAATAATCCTAAACAAATCTTGGTGGCTGCTCCATGTAGATCTCCTCCTCTAGGTCTCTATGAAGAAAGGCACTCTTCACATCCATCTGGTGCACATCCCAACCATGTGTTATGGCAATAGCCAAGGTGAGGCAGATAGAAGTCATCTTTGTAATGGGTGTAAAGGTTTTTGAGTAGTCAATGCCTACCACCTGTGAGAAACCCTTGGTGACTAGTCGTGCCTTGTACTTATCAACTGACCCATCTGCTACAAACTTGGTCTGATATATCTATCTACATCAAACCATCTTTCTTACCTTAGGAAGTGAAGTCAAATCCCAAGTGTGATTTTTGATTAAGGAAAAATATTATTCCTCCATAGCACTATCCCACTCAGGTACCCTAGGTGCCTTTCAAAAAGTTTATGGATCCAAAATTGAAGCAAAGAAGGCATGTGGATCTCTTTGAAAATCCCCTTAGTATGTCTATCATCTACAGGATCTCCTACCTATGTGTCAGCACTCTCAAGTGTTTGTCTGGCCCAAAGTGGCCTAGAAGTGGGTGAGTTAGGTGCTAACTCCTCATCGTCCAACTGACTAGAGGTGGATGACTCTACATCACTATCCTCACTGTTTGAACTTGAAGAAGAAGAAAATGTCTCTAGCTCAAGAACCTATTGTGGCTGATCTGAATTTGTTGAGGAATCATCATGAAGAAGTAGATCTAATGAGGGAGAAGAAGTGTCAAGTTTTGAGTCTCTAAGACTCTCTTGAAAATGGACACTTCTCTCATTGAACAACTCATGAGTGACTAGATCTAGAAGGCGATATCCCTTAATACGATCCAGATATCCTACAAAGATGCAAGGCTTGGACTAATGTTCCATAGCTTTGCATTTCTTATTCAGAATGCGGGCCATGGTTGGGGATCTAAAAACCCTAAGGTGCTCAACATTAGGTTTCCTTTTATGCCAAGCTTCAAAGGGTGTTATCCCTTTCAAAGCTTTATGAGGAACCCTATTTTTAATGTAGCAAGCACAATTGATGGTTTCAGCCCAGTACTGTGGTGCTAAGGATTTGGAGTGAATCATACAGCTACCCATCTCTTTTAAGAACCTATTTTTGCATTCAACAACCCCATTTTGTGAAGGACTGTAAGTGATTGTGCACTATAAATCAATCCCCTCTATGGTGCAAAACTACTCAAACCTATTGCTGACATACTCCCCTCCATTATCAGTTCGAAGAACCTTGATGGATTTCTCACTCTATTTCTCAACAAGAGCCTTGAAGTCTAGAAATTTTTCAAACACTTCAGACTTTTGTTTGAGAAAATATATCCAAGTGTACCTAGAGAAATCATCAATGAAAGTGAGGATGTACTTGGCCCTTATGAAAGATGGTTTGGGAAAGGGTCCTGATACATCACTGTGGACTAACTCCAAAGGTTGTGTAGCCATCCAAGCTTTGCCTTTGTCAAATTTTGCTTCAAGATTCTTTCCAAGGGAACACCCCTCGCAAAGACCTTTTGAGAATTGGACACGAGGCAAGCCAATGACCATGTCATTTTTGTAAAGTTGCTCAAGGTAGTGGTAGTTAAGGTAGCCAAACCACTCATACCACAATTTACTAACTCCATCTATATGAGTCAACAATGTTATTGGAGAAGAATCTGATGTAAAATGTGAGAAGGCATATAACTTGGCTTGGTGATCTGCCCTACCCACTGCCACTGTAGTATCATTATGCAACTCCCTAATAGCCACTAAATCTGGTGAAAACTCAACTCTCATGCCCCGACCAATGTGAGTGATTTGGTACACTGATAAGAGATTGGTTGAAAGAGAAGGAACACTTAGAAAATTATTGAATGTTCCTCCTTCCATTTCAACTGACCCTCTCCCTACAATAGAAATTGATGTGTCATCACCTAAACTAATTGAAGTCATGCTACAAGGCTCTAAAGATGAAAACTCAACTAGTGAAGAGCCCATGTGGTGAGAAGCACTTGAGTCGATGACCCATGAAGATGTAGAAGCTACTATAGCTACAAGGCCCTTGCCCTTTTCTTTCTCCTTACCCTTGCCTTTTGCCTTGGTAGAATCTTGGATAGATGAATTCTACTTGGACTCAGGAACACCTATGTTGTTCTTCTCTAGAAGATGAGTTAGGTGATCTATTTGTTTATTCATGAATTTGTGTTCATCATGCCCTATCTTTTTACAATAGGCACACTTAACTTTCTCCGTCTTAGGTTTAGCATTGGAGGATGAAGACTCAATGTTGTTTTTGGCAGGATTGGTGTTTTCTTTCTTCTTCTCCTGGTCTTTGTTCTTTTTCTTCTTCTCCTTTGTTGAAGTCTTATCCTTAGCATTTCTAGATATCAAAGCTTGGGGTTGAGTAGACTTCATTGTGCCCATTTGAATTATCTTATCTTTCTCCCTAGTCAAGTCGGCAATGAATGAATCCAAAGAAGGCATTTTCCATGTAGTGCCAAGGGCATTTTTTGTGGCATGGAAAGTGGAGACAAAGACTGAATAACTTGGACCTAACTTAGCGAGAATAGAAAAGATGAGTTGATCATCTTTCTTCTCTATCCCGCATTCTTTCAATTGCAATTTAAGGGCCTTAAACTTAGTGAAGAAGTCTTGTAGGGTGTCAAATTTTATAGGACTTAGACTTATGAGTTCATTTTCAAGCTCATGACATCTCATCTCATCAAGCTTTCCAAATAAGTATTTTAGGGTGTCCCATATTTCTTTGGGAGTCTTAGAGTTTTCTAAATGGAAGAGAAGTTCTGGAGACATGGACAAGCTCAGTAATCCATAGGCTTCATCACTATAGTTGTACCACTTGACCTTTTCAGCATCAGTGTTGGGTTCTACTTCAGTACCCATGGTGATCCTATACAACACTTTGCTTCTAAGAATGATTGACATTTTAACCTTCCATTCATAATAGTTGAATGGTGTTAGGGGTTTAATTTTAAAATAATCTATTTTAAGCTGAATTTAGGTGAAGTTGTGTTGATTGTAAGTTGTGAAATTATGCAGAAAGGAGAATGAAAGCAAAGATTTGCAAGTTATGAAAAGCAATCACACCCCCCTAAAATTTTGATCCCCCACCAAATATGTAAGTGCACGCTCAAAAGAGATTGGGCTCAACTGAGAATGCATCTTAGAGAAATTAGTGCAAGACTATAAGCAAACAAGACATCAGACTCAGAAGAAAATGCGTCCTAGGAAACCCAAATTTTAGGCACTTTATAAACTAGTGCATTTCTAACAGATAACAAGCCTACACTATAGATAATTGAATTACAAACACTTTTTCAAAAAATGGCACCCAAATCTGAGCTACCATTTGTAAGATATTAAAGGTTCAATTTTCTCATAAACTAGTGTTTTTGTGAAAAAAAGCACTAAAGCATTAAAAAAATGTCTATTTTGAGAGATAAAGTGGCCTTCCAACAACTCATTAGATTTGGCATGGAACAAGGAATCCAAAGGAGGTTTTTTTGATGGGGAATTGGCCTCCCACCAACTCGGGCCTCACCCTTCGTCTTCGACAGGCAAAGATACAAGTTTTAAATGAAAACCCACAAATTATCAAACTGTCTAAAAAACTAAATATTTAGTCAAATTGAATGATTTTTGTTTTACAAGTCAATTTTTAACTAAAAAAATAAATCAAAGATAGAATGAATGAATTCCAAGTGTCCAAGGGCCCACATGGGACATCAAGCAAGGAAAGGGCACCAAAAAAACACAGTCCAGATTTGCTTGCAAAAAAGATAAAAGAAAAATATGCAGACCTACAAGCTGGATGTTGTACGGCCTACTTGACACCTTGAAAATAGAGAAAGGTTAGCTGGAAAGACTTGGTATGGTAGAAGGATAATAGCAAAAAGATCTAGATGCACCTAGACTGACTACACCTGGACTGCTGCATGGAGTGTTGAAGGCGTTGCTGACCAGAAGAGCTGACTACGTGGAGTGCTGACTACATGGAGTTGTAGAAGCTTGGTGCAGATAAGGGTAGATAACAAGGAAACCAAAAGGACTAAACTCAGCAAGGAAAAAATGCACATTTTTGATGGCATGGCTAATGTTGCTCCTCCCTTTGCTCCATGCACACAACAATGGTGCCCGAGCTGAAGCAAAACCAACACTTAAAGTTGTTGTTATGTCTATAAATACTAAAGAGAAGACAACCAAGACACCCAAAGGCCAAGGATCCCAAGGAAAAGATACCAAAAATGATATTGAAAGTTTTTTTTAATTTTAGATCAGATCTAGAAATAAAAAAATAAAGAGAACTCCACTCCTCTTGATTTCAAAATAAACTAAAAGCATAACCAGACACATGATTATTAGGTTTTCTCTGATACCATATCAGAGTTGTTTCTAGAATCTAGATAATGCAAATGCAATGGAGAAGTGATCACATGAGATGAAGCAAGTGCACACCACATAGATGCTAAAGCAATTTGAAATTACACAAGAAGATAAATTGCACAAGACAAAATGGAGAAAACCAAAATCTGATTAACATGAGATGGCCAAAGTGAAGAATACATATAAGAGAGCACATAAGTAACTCTTCCACAAAAGGTGGCCAAGGTACCCCAAGAATATACTATAACTCCTCCATGAAAGGTGGTGACAAGGTGCTAAGAATAGAGAAGTAACTCTCATCGAGGGAGTTACTTATGACATTCTTATGACACCTATGACACATCTATGACACACATCTCCACATAAGCTAGCCTATCCCACAAATGTAGGAAAACTCCATGTATGCACAAAAATACAATTTCCCTAATTAATAAATAGGGAAAAATAAAAACCTACACTAATAGATTGATCCTAGAGATCATCTGTTATTGAAAACTTTAGCCAAAGTAAAGTTTGATAAACATTGTCATTTCATATGTTGATATAGTTTTCATAATTGTGAAATATCAGATTAGAATGGATTTTTTTATGATACAAATTATGTATTAGATATATTTGACATAGGTTATAGTTTTCTAATTTGGATTCATGCTCCATCATTATATACCCATCTATTAAGGGAGGGTCATCCCCTGTTTAGGAGATAGTGCGGGGAATCTATGGTCCATGATTGATGTGCAAAAGCACTCAAATGATGATCTCCCTCCTAGATGGATTAATATAGTTGAGAATAAACTTGAGATTACATATTGATACTTGAGTTGTGGAGACTCTTGAGTCATGGAAAATATACTCAAAAGATCTGTGTATCATATTTTACTATTTGAGATATTTTATGTAATGATGAAAATTGTAATATTTATGCATTATACTCTTTATAGTAGAGGTTATAATTTTGTATCAGTTGCATTTGAATTTGTACTATATCATTTATGTTGAGATGTAGTAATTATTTTTATTCATTAATTTTCATGATTTCTTTATATATTCATGGTGATCCTTAGCTAAGTGGATTAGCTAAAAACCCTTTTGGCATAACTAAAATAATGCAGTTAGTTAATATGACTAGATAGGTTTTTCATGGTGAAATCTATAAGATGAATATGTGTATTTAATTTAGAAACCATTAATGCAATATTTTGGTAAAACACAATGGGGTTGTTTCAACATACATGATGGTGGAAGATGCTTGAACAACTATCTTTGGAGAATATTGAATAATGGGTTACTAGAGTAGAAGATAAATTTGCATTACTATTTATTTAACCAAGAATATCTCTATGTACATGGGTAGAAAAATATTTTTATGACTCATTTTATGAAAATTTCTTTGTATAAGTCCTTGTTCACCTTCATGCTTGGTTTTAAACATATGAATAAGAATGGTAAAGGAATTATGGATGGAAGACAACTTGGTCAATATAGCATCTATCAACTTTAGCATAGTTGGGAGAGCCTTGGATGCATGTAGTGGATGTTTGGTGGTATATAATTTTGAATGGTTACATTTTGGGATATGTAATCCTGACATATTCCTATTTAGAAGAAGTCCATTTTCACTTCCTATTAGAACTTCATGGTAGATATCTCAAACATTTTTGTCTAGAGATTAAGAATCTCTTAGTAGATTTTGGACTAGAAATTTTTTCCATAGATGACTAAAATCTCACTCACATGAGCATCACAATTGGTGGGGAAATGGAGTGTCACATTTTGATGTAAAATTATTTGTTCAACATGGTAGCCAGTCAATGGCAATTACATAAGTGTAAATATGATGAAGCTTCATGAAGGTTTATGAGTTAGAGTCATCCAGGGAGGGGATGAGAGGACTCAAGAAGTGTTGTAAGGTTATACAGGGAAGAGAAAGACCATAGTAAGGACTCCCAAAAAATAATACCTCCCTTGACACCAACACAAGTATACATGGGAGAAGTTAGGTAGTGGTGACTAAATAACCCAATTTGGATAGGCCTAGTTCCCCACCCATAATATGTGTTCATGCTCTTGAATTAGATAACATATTTGTATGGAACTTGGATATAGATAGTGCATAATCATAAATTGACCCTCTTATATATACTTTTGTAGACCAATACTTATATAGTAGTTTACTAGCCATTTCTTTTATGTTGTGATACAATTATATGGCCTAGTTTGGAATGCCAAGTGGACCAAGCATAACTCATGGGTGGAGTACCAACCCATCTATAGTTAATCATCCCACATTAGTTACAAACATATCAAGTGCTTATATTACTACAATAGGTATGGGAGGTGGTATTAGTAGTGTTTTAGTTAGAGGAATTGGAGGATTTGCAAAAGGTAGTGATGGACCTCCCCCATAAAGTCTAAGAGGGATATGAAGTGCATCATAGCAAACCCCATTTCAAGATACTCTACCACCCACTATGTATTATGAGATGGCACTCCACTTTCTTAAGTATCATGGTGTGGATAATAATGAATAATATGTTCACAAGTGTGAACTGATTTTGAAAGCATGCATCATTCCCTATTATAAACAAAAGAAAACATAGTTTGTTACCACTATTTTGGACCACATGCACAAATAGTATCATAAGTTCAATTCATATTAAGTTGTGGTGAATTATGACCAACTAAAGGCAAAATTTCTCTAAGAATTTGATATCTTGGAGTAACATAGATGCCCTGAAGGACATAAATTAAGAACTAACTAAGAACGTGTGTGATTATGATGCACATTTTAAGATGCTTCTCTCTAATCTTTCTTTTGAGATAAATGTCACTCAAAATTCCTAATGGTTCTTAGGAGGTTTATTGTTTCCATTACATGCACCTTATCATAAAATAATTTAACTAATTGTATAAGGCCTTGGAAGATACCTTTTGCATTAAAGTCATTGGAAGCATTGACATAGGGATTAGTCCCTTCTGGAGGCTCAAATTAATACCATGGCATCTCAACTACAAATTCTCACTACACATAATGCTCATGACACTCATAGTGGAATGTGGTATGTGGAATATGAATTTAAAGGACACAATAGGAATAACTACCCTCAAAAGAGTATTTGAGTCATCATGAAGCAATCATGTGAGATTTTCCAGGAAGAGCATGATGTAAGGGATTTCCCTTTGCTTCAATGTGCCACATAATCAAAGGTATCTACATATTTTAAGATATGTGATGCATATACTCATGAGACTAGTTATTTTCATATTATTAGTGAAACCTATGAGGCGAGTGCATGGTGTGTATTAGACATATGTTACCAATAACCAAGAAAATGAAAGAGGATATCTTGGTCATGGTTGAGGTCGAGGATGTGGAGGTGGAAGTTTTTCATTAAGAACATATATACACATAATATTTTCAAATTTGTATCACTTACTAAGACTTTGTATCTTGAAAGAACCCATCAAGTCTCAATTTCTCTAAGTGCACTCCTTAAGGGGTATACTAGGAAATGGGTGGGCAAACCATTGGTGCTTTATAAGATTGTTGTCCCTTTTTCCACTTTCCATCTACACACTTATCTCCTAAAACCATTTACCCTAAGCTTATTCTTCTCAATCATACCCATTCCAAACATTTGTCATATCAATATCCTCCTTTTTATTTCCTTAACCCCCTTTAACCAGTTGACTGTATTGGGTCAACTAGGTTGACCCTATATATTTCTTAGCCTCTGATAACTATACAAGGTCAAATAGGTTGACCCCATATTATTTTTTGGTATTTTCACTTGGAGTTTTATTATCCCTTTAGCTAACCTAACTCAGGGCCTAATGAATTATCTTTGAAAAACATATAGGGTCGACTGGGTTGACCCTATACAATTAACACATTTAAAAGGATTTAGGGCAAGATCTTCCTATATATACAAGTTAATTTCCAACCATTTGAGAATATATAAATAAATAAGAATAAGTGTGAATAAAAATCTACTTATTTACCATTATACTTGAGGAATAATGCTTATGGTTCTATATTTTCTTTGGAGATATAGATCTTGTCTTATGGAGGAGTATTTTGGATGCATAGATAGGTTGTGTAGTGTAGAGTTGATTTATCTTTGTTATTTTTACATACCACAAAAATCTCTTATGAATCACCTTGGCCAAGGGAGAGATGGAGGCTTGAAGGTTTTGTCTTGAAAATTAAGTATTCCTAACTTTATTTATCCTTCGTAAGAGTAGATAAATAATGCAATTGTGTTTATCTCCCATGTATTAGGATTTTATATATATGAACATGAGTATATGTATTATATTCATGTTTTTTTTCTAACCCCCACTTTTTGGCAAAATCTTTGGTGTCCACTAGATTAGATTTACTCTCTTGATTATTAGAATAGAGTGAACATTAAACCTAGGACTCTTTTAGGGTTGTTACAAAATTTTGTTAGATTGTAGTCTTTAGAACCTTTCCTATCATTATTTATTATGACAAGTGATCCCCTAATTAGGTCTAGTAGATCCTCATCTTGGTCATGCTCCTAATTAAAAAATATATTCCCAATCAGAAGTGTAGGTATGCTCTATCTTCTCCAATTCAAGATTGATTTATAGACATGATCCATTTTTGAATGTATACATTTTGGTGAAGCCAATGTGAACTAACCCTTGTAATTTTTATGAACTTATTTCATTCTTTTCATCATTATTTTTATCATATATTTTCCATACTAGGTCAACTACATCGAACTAGTTCTAACTTATGTGCGCAAGTTCAAGGGTACAAGCTACTGGATCAACCCAATCGACCCAATATAGGTTTTCAAATATCCAAACTTATAGTTTAGACTAATTGATCAACCTAGTTGATTTTGTAAATTTTTAGGCATCCTTTTTAGCATACTACATTGACCTAGTTTACCCTATACACTTCAGGCACTGAGCAATAGGTTTCTACAAAGCTTGATCGACCGAATCGACCTAGTTAGCATAATTTGCAAGCATATATCAAGGTTTTTGAATAAAAATATGTATTATCTACATATTTAATCCACCAAGGTTTATTTATATCTCTTTGTCTCTTACTTTATAGTCTTTCTTTTTATAGTTTGTAATCTTCAAAACTTCCCCTACATAGTCAACTGGATCGACCTTGTCAACCTAGTTCTATGTTCTTTGTGCTCTCTAGATAACTAGGTTGACTCTGCCAATGTTCATTTTTAGACCTCAATTTTTTAGTATAGGATTGACCATGTTTACCCTAATCTATATTTTTTATATGCACTATTGACTATATCAACATTGCACCTTATTTCAAAGTTGGAATTAACCTTATACGCTATTAATTAGCTCACACTTTATTTTCTTATTGCTTGCATGCTTGGAATAAATAACATAGCATAATTATGTGGTTTTAATTAACCATTTAGTTTCACTATTTTTTATTTTATGCACACATGACCAAATCACAAAATCTAAACAAGTATTTTAACATTTGACTACCCAAGGCTAATCTACTTAGATTTTATCACCAAGGGGGAAGCTAACTTGATGTTTTAACCAACTATAAATCATGGTAAATGATATATTCTATCTAAGCACTCAACACCCTTATCACTACAGTGTGTGAAGTGAGTGTGTAGGTCCCAATACTAGTCATGTATCATAACTACTATAGATCCCTTTCAGCCCAAACTACCTGAAACCATCCTTAGATTGCTTTCTAGTTCCTTTCTTACAACCAACTTCACATCACATTAATAAACACATTATAATAATCTAATAAACATTGAGGTTGACCATTTAGATATTTATTTTCTAATTTTCTTACTTTCTCTTTACTCAATTGTGTGTTGTATTGCAAAAACTTTCATTAGCCAATATTGGTGCAAGATTTTATGTTGTGTGCCTTAGTTAGATCAACCTCATTAACCCAATTGATTATGTGCTTCTTTCACTTCTTGATTTCAAAAGTACTTGAAAAACATTTCCTATTTATAGTACTAGGTCAACACTACTGACCCTTTACATTTTTTAGCCTAAAGGGTCGACACTATTGACCTTGTACATGTTTTAGCCTACTAGGTCGACCCTACCGACCTTGTACATTTTTTTAGCCTACTAGATTGACTCTGCTGACCCTGTACATTTTTTTAACCTATTGGGTCAACCTTTCTAACCCTATACACTTTTTTTAGCCTACTAGGTCAACATTTTCAACCCTATATAGTTTTTAGCCTCTATTTTTTGTTTCCCATATTGACTAATTTTATCCTTATTTTTAATCTTAGGCTTCTAATATCCACTCTTTCTTGGAATCATGAATCCTCTTATCAAATTCTTTCTTGATAGTCTCAACCCATTCTAAATATACATGGGTTGTTCTCTCCTACCCTACTTGTCCACCATAGAAGATAACTCTGTATGGTGCATCTCTTCATCAAAATTTTCTCAATACCAATCTATCACATACTGTATATTTGATCCAAAGAATCCTATTAGATAAATACAAAACCATGACAATCATATACATTATAACACTTTTAAACCCTTTAAACCTAGAATTTTTAAACTCATAAAGCCATCTACATAAAGTGTTAGAACCTCACATTATGTTCCACCTCTTACAACCAATTTTCATAATCTCTTGTTACTTCCATAACAAGAGCACCTAACATTATCACTTCCCAAAGTAACATGGTTGAAACCACTCAAATTGATAATGTATATGGTTCCCAATTATTCAAACACCTTAATGATATATTATTTACACTCCTCACAAGAATGGTGGCTTTACCAAGCTTCCTTATTCATCTACCACACTTAAGGAAACTAACACTAATGTTGGGAATCCTCCACCTACAAATAATCCTCCTCCCAATAACACTTACAATCCTCTTCCTAAAAACACTAATACCCCACCTTCAAACCCACTTATTGATACAACTCAACTTATTTCATAAGTCATACAACAAATGAGCATCATGCAAATAACTAACACCTTTCAAGTGATGAATATGCAACATGATTAGTCAACCACCTCAAGTCATCATGTCTTAACCAAAATAAAAAAAATTCCCTCCCCCTCATAGATATTATAATGGGAATAACATCCTCAAACCTATAATGAATAACAAAATGCTTCAACATATTTAAAATGAACCTTTAGCTCCATTCATTATATCCATAGATATTATAAACATTTATCCAACTATCACATATAATGGGACTAATTATCCTACTATATTTATTAAGTCTTTTGGTAATCTCTATAAGGAATGGATCCAAACTAACACCTTTTATACCACCAAGATCTTATCCAAAACCTTTATTGGTCATGCACGTGAATGTTACAACCAAATTCTTAGACATTCTATCTCACAACTAAATGATTTAGTCAATGCTATAGTAAATGAATTTGAACATGATGACCTTCCTAAAAATTACCTTAGCCATTTTGTCAATGCCAATAACCTTCCTAAGAAATTTGCTCATACTTTCATCAAATGATGGAATTCTATCTCTCATAAAGTATACCATAACATGAATGATGATACTCTTTTAAACTATTTTTATGTACTCTTAAGGCTCCCCTTCAATACAAAGTTCAAATATTTTCACCTAAAACTTTATAAGAAGCCTTAAACCAAGAAAAAAGACTATCATGAGTATTTTCATGATCTCCATTTATTTCTTCTTTAGTCCTTGCTTGGTCCACATTTCAATCTTGATAATCTAATAAAACAACGTTATTAAGACTATCTTCAACCTTCTCAACTTGAATCTCAAGAACCACAATCACACCAACATCAATTTATTAATGAATAAACCTCATATTCTAATGTTTTTCAAACCATATTTGATCTTCATTCCTACACCATTAATGAAAGGATAACTAACATGAACAATGTTAAACATATCACTACATACATTGATCCTCAGCCTCTTAAGTCACAGGAAACCAAAGAGTACCTAGTTCAAATGCCTACTCTAAAGCTTATCATACATGGTCCTCCTTTACCTCCTTTATATTCTCATACCTCTCCTACACATCATATGTCACATTTAAAATCCTTAAAATCTAATAAACCAACACATTTACCTATCTCCAAATTCACCTACCAACCCAATGCAAATCATTCTAATGATTCAATTTCACTTCACTCTAACTCACATGTTGGGGCATCTTGCGATCCCATCCACATATCCCTTCATAATTTGGGGCTTCTTGCAATGACCATAATTGTATCCAATCACCCTTTGGGGCATATTTTGATGCCCACTCTTATTAAAAAATGCATAATAACAAATAAATTTAACTTCAAGAAACCTTTCGAGATGTATAGCCTTGTATTTCACATGCTCATTTTTGATACAAACATTATCATAGATCTTAATCATTATATTTTTCTCATGTTTCTTTGTTTTGGTGCACTTTACTTATTTTAATTTCTTTTTTATAACATCATTGTTTTCTTTTACATTCTTTGGCTTTCTTACACATTACATTTGGCATTTGTTTTCATTTTTGTGCTTATATATCTCTTTTTTTTGTCTTTTTTTTAATGTCATTCTTTGCCTTAATATCTTTATGATTATTTTTCCCTTTATTTATAATTTACCTCATTGGTGTTCACCTTGTGAGTTCAAATGTAAGACCATGAATAGGACCAGGCTCTCCTCACAAATTACCACATTCAAACATCTTTAAACCATTATCATTGCTTTCTCTTTATTTCTTGAATTTTTTCTAAAAACTCTCTTCTTGTGTCTTCATGATTATTTGCTTTCTTATCTCTATTTTAATAGTTAATTATCAATGTGACTTGGTTATACCAACCTTGATGCATTTCAACATGTTTCCTATTACCATGTGATTAGTTAGCAAACAATACATCTCAGTATACATTCCTTACACCGGTCTACCATCAGATCTCTATTCCCTTCTTTCCTTTTTTGTAAACTAAGCATCTACACAGTTGAGACTTGAGATCACATGTTGGTTCATTGTTAATCCCAAGTATCCTATCTAGTATTTGTCTTTGGTTACTTACTTTCCTTTAACCTAAGCCTAAAGATCATTCTTATGTATCACTACATATCTCATGATTGGTCATTCCAAGTCCATATGGAGGAGGAATCTTAAAATCCTTAAAAATGATTTAAAATCCAAATCATTTTAAAAAATACAATGATATCAAAAGAGAAAAATATTAAATTTTTTCTTAAAAGTTAAATCACACTAAAATACATTATTCAAAGAGCATCTCCTTCTTCTAGTCAAAGCTCAAACTCCAAAGTTGGGCTCATGATAGAGCTGAGGTCTGTTAGGGTGCAGTAGGCTAGTAGATTAGAAAAGGAGAATAAAAAAATATTTTAGTACTACCTACTTTCTCATTCAATTACCCAATATTTATAGTAAATTGATGGCTCTTTAAGGTATCCTAAGGAATGGGTAACACATCATGGGAAGGTAGTTCCATTTTACCTTTTCTTGCACCAATCTACCTTCATGAGTTGATCTTAGTAGCATGCTTATATGCCTAAAAAGCTTTATGTCTATAGTGAACAAGTTTTTTTGCATGTTGATGGTCACAAGTCACTTAGTGTCTTCTCATGTCTCCTAATGTTTTCTCATAATATGCCTATGTTATGCTTTTACACTCCATTTTTCATTCCCTATATCCCTCATATTTCCTGTTGAGAAATATTATTTTGTCTACTAGTCAGTCCCCTTGGGATTTCATTTGTGAGTTGATTTGTATGACCATAGATAGGACCTGGCTTTCCTCACAAATTACCATCATATCACCTTCCTATTACCCACATCTTTTGTTATGTGATTATTATGATTATTTCACCCCAATGGTTTTCTCATTATGGAGTTGTAGTGTAAGACCATGGATAAGACCTAACCCTTCTCACAAATTTTTCCAATAATACAAATCACAATAAAAAATTACATGTGTCAAATATGAGATAAGATTCAATTTATTATGAAGTTACACCTCATTGACATGCTTCCTAACTTGATTTAGTATGTTTTATGTTTACTTAATTTCTCTTGCACTTTTATCTTCTTATTGTTTGAGTGCATGTAGGAATGTAGCCATTTCTTGAATTTTTCATACTTTCCAACTTGGTTTAGTGTGATAAATTTAAGACCAATTTTTTTTTCTAATTTTTTTCTCTTATATTTTTCAATGTAATTATGTTCTTAATTATTTTTTCTTCCATTTATGTTTTACATGTTTTCCAGCATGATTTATTATGTTTTCCAATCATTTATCATTCATTTTCCATCCTTTTGTCATTTATTTTCCTTTAATATTATAAACTTTGCCTTAATAATCTTAATTTTCCAATTTTCCTACAAACTTTGTCTCTACTAACCTCTATATGCCCATCTTCCAAAAATTTTGATTTTTTGCTATTTTTTAATATAACTTCTACAGGTTTGCCTAGTGTTCTTCACATTAGATGTCTTAACTTTATATTGAAGTATACTTATTTATCTACAACAATAAGGTAATCAAAGGTATGTTTTTTCCAATTTTTCACTTTAATTTATCTTATCTGCTTACTACACTTTACTTAACATCAACACTGTGTGTTATCATGTTCTATTCATGAAGAACCATCCTATATTATACTCACATGACACATGATGAGATTCGAGTGGGGAATATGTATACACATAATATTTTTACCGTTGTATCACTTACTAATACTTAGTATCTTAAAAGAACCCATTGAGTCTCAATCTCTCTGAGTAGACACCTTAAGGGGTGTATTGGGAAAGGGGTGGGCAGACCATTAGTGCTTTGTAAGATTATTGTCCCTTTTAACACTTTTGATATACACACTTGTTTCCTAAAACCATTTATCTTAAGATTATTCTTCTCAATCATACCCATTCCAAACATTTATCATATCATTATCCTCCTTTTTCTTGTCTTGACCCCCTTTCACCAATTGACTATACTACATCGACTGGGTTGACACTGTATAGTTTTTAGCCTCTGATAACTGTAAAGGGTCAACCCTATACTATTTTTTGGTATTTTCACTTGGATTTTTGTTATCCCTTTGACCAACCTAGCTTGGGACCTAGTGAATTATCTCCCAATAACATACTGGGTTGACCCCATATAGCTAACATATTTAGAAGGATTGAGGGAAAGATCTGCCTATATATATAATTTCATTTCCAACCATATGAGAATAGAGAAGTGAAGAAGAATAAAATGTGAATGAACATCTGCTTATTAACCATTATATTTGAGGAATAAATCTTAGGATTCCATACTTCCATTAGAGATGTACATCTTATCTTCTCGAGAAATATTTTAGATGTATAGATAGGTTGTGTAGCCTAAATCTAATTTATCTTTATGATACGTACATACCACAATAATATCTTACGAATCACATTAGTCAAGGGAGAGATTGAGGCTCAGTGGGTTCATCTTCAAAGGTAAGTATTCCTAACTTTACTTCTCCTTTGTAAGAGTAGATGGATAATGTAGTTGTACTTTTCTCTCATGCATTAGAATTTTATATACATTGACATGAGTATATGTCTTCTATGCATGTTTAGTTTAGTTTGTTTTATTTTTAACACCCATTTTATGCCACAAACTTTGGTGTGCACTAGATTAGATTTACTTTCCTATTTATTATAATATAGTAAACATTAAACCTAGGACTCTTTTAGGGTTTTTGTATGATTATGTTAGATTGTAGGCTTTAGAACCCTTCCTAGCATGGTGTATTATGACAAGTGATCCCATAATTGGGTCTAGCAAATACCCATCTTGGTCATGATCCTGCTTAACAAATGTATTCCAAATCAAAAGTGTAGGTATGCTTTATCTTCTCTGAGCCATGAATTATTTATAGACATGATGTATTTCTAATTGCATATAGAACCTATTATAAATGCAGTTCCCCATAACACTACTAGCATGATTACCTAGTGTATCTTACATATCCCTTTTGTAAAAATGAACATCTCTTGGAAGAGTGCCCATACTTTTATATTACTATCATAAAGGAGAGAAATTAAAAGGTTTCCATAATGATACATATTGAAAATCCTTAATGGAGACTATGCCTTGATACCCTGATTAGTCCCAAAGTCAACATTACTACATGGAGTGGTGGTTAGTCCCAATTTATGTCCAAACCCTTCACTAAAATAGTTTAATAATAAGAGCCTCATGTTACTCATTATTTAGATGCTCAATATTAGAATTAATTTATTCACAACACTATGAGGAGATATATAATTCCTTAAGGATCATGATGTTATTAAACATGTTAATATACATAAAGTTATGGATCTTCATGACTCAATGTGTGATGAGTTCCATGAGTTATGCAAGTGAATCCTTGATGAGGATATTAGACCCCTATTGTGAAATTATATAAGTCATAGCATACCTAGGCCTACCAAAGATTGTTTTTCAAACCATGCACGATGGCAAGAGACTCATATCCAACCTAGTTTGGAGGGTGATAAAGAGATATTGGTTCATGCTGCCATTGATGGATGGGTTTTTAGTATATCTTAATTTATATTAGTATCAAATTAAATGTCCTCACCAAAGATGTGTGGAATAATATGGAAATCTCTACTTTACCAGCTTTTCTTCATGTGTTATTTATATCTAATAATATTCAAGCTCTTCCTATTGGAGCACTTAACGATGTTAACATGGATATCTTAGGTGTCAATTTTAAATCTAACTTTGAAGTCATTAAGTTGGCTAAATTTGATGACTTTCCAACTCTATTTGGTCACACTTGGTGTTACATGAATAATGTTGACTTGAACTTTAATAAGCATTATATCATCTTTGAGAATGATGAGCAGTGCATTGTAATTCCCTTATACCATTCTTAAGGACCTACATATGTTGATCAAGTAAACATTGGTGAGGATACTAACCACATCTACAATGTCATAGCATGGAGTACTAAATGATTGGATCCTAATCTAAATGGCATCTTATATTAGGAGGACACATAATTAGTATCTAACACTATCAATAATGCCTAGGATTATTAGGATGATAATGAGTATGACCTTAATAGAAGGATTTGTGGTATTATATGTAGTCAAGAAGATGCTATAGAGAAGCACCATAAACAACATACATTTGTTCATCTTCTTCATGGATAAATTTTGGCTAAACCACCCATGAGGTTTGATGAATATCCAATATTTCATGGTTAGATAGAAGTATACATGTTTATGTAGTGGTTTAAAGCCTTATATGACTCTGACATTGATCGTGTACATTAAATTATCCATATATTTTATGGCATAACTAGTTAGTGGTGGAAAAATCATCATCAGAACTTACTTATGAGGATGAAATTTATTATTCTCTACACCATCACTTTCACTATGATAACCACATTCAAGACACCATAAGTTATAGTGGAATCAATGCTCCTAAACCTCATCTTGAAGCTTTCAATACAATGTGTAAGGTGGATGAAACATTTTTACATAACTCTATGTTGACACATTTTATGGCACACTATGCACTTGGTCTACAATATGGTATGTACATGAAGAGTGACATATGGTGAAAAATTGTTGGCATTTCCTTAAAAGTAATATGATTTTAGTACTATCTTATTCATCTCTTTAGATGGATTTATGCCTCACCTTGTAACCCATTTGTCAGGATATTATAGGTGACCTAACCCTGATTGAATATTATATGAGATGAATACATGGTGCGTGCGAGGAGACCCTCAACATTTTCTAGGAATCTGATATAGTTGCATCATCTCCACCACCTGAACCTAAATTATATCATGCATTGAGATAATAGATTTGAAAATGTAAAAAAAAGGTCATGTACAGGTTGATGAAGGTGTTGGATTTGATCCACCTGACCTATCTATTGATCATTTGGATTTGCATACTAGTTATGGTGTGTGAAATTTCCATGACACCATAAAAGATGAAAAGCACCTATATTTATAACCACTACAGACTATCAAATGTAATATTAGCATGGAGTAAGTGCCCAAGATGGCTATTATGGTAAACTATTAGTTTGATACAGAGATCTCTAAGGTGTTTAAACTATTAAAAGAGTATCAATATGTCTTCCCACAAAATTATACTAAAATTAAAGGACTGCATTATTTCTTAGGCAAGATGCACATCAAGTTAGTAGAGGGTTATTGACCTATCAAGAAGAGGCCCTATCAAATGAGTCCAAACTTGTGCACTTGAGTCAAGGAAGAAATTGATAACGTGATGTGCACATGATTCATTATTATTATTATAGATGAGTCTAAATGGGTGAGCCTCATGGTCATTGGTATCAATAAGGATGGTTGCATTCAGGTATGTGTGGATTATTAGGTACTCAACACTGCTTGTGGAACAAATCCCTTTTTTGATGCTCTTCACTAAGGATATTATAGATGGATTTGATAGGTGTGAGATATATACTTTCACTAATGACTTCTCTAAATATCATCAAGTCTAGATCACAAAAGAGGATAAACCAAAAACAACATTTGCAACCGAGTGGGGATCATTCACTTATAACATAATACCTTTTAGATTGAAAAATGATCATGTTATATTTTCACATATCATAGTAGAGGAATTCAAGGATTTTATTCATAAATTCCTTCAAGTCTACCTTGATGATTGGAATATCTATAGCTTAGTGTAGGACCACTTCTCAAATATCTGACGTATGCTTGAACACTATTGAAACCTTTATATTTCTTTGAATCTAAATAAATGTGTGTTTATTACCCCTTTTAGCATTTTACTTGGTCATTTTATTTGTCATAATGGACTCTTAGTGGATCTGACCAAGATTATTATTATTTTTTGCGTTCCAATGCTAAACACCCAATGAGAGGTATGCACCTTCCTAGGACACATGGGACATTATAGGAAGTTCATTCAAGGGTATGCTAAGATAATTACACCACTAAAGTAATTATTGAAATATAATGTTGAGTTTTTATAGACCAATGCTCACCAATAAGAATTAGTTGTACTCTAGGATAAGCTCATTACTGACCCTATTCTCTAGTTTCTAGACTGGATGAATCCCTTTGACATGAATGTTGATGCTTTAGGCATGGAAGTATGTGTTATCCTTGCTCAACCTGGTGAGGAAAAACTTTACAATTCTATCTATTTTCTAGTAGGAATCTTATTCCAACTAAACAAAACTACATGACTACAGATTGTGAAGCTTTTTCCATGGTTTATGCCCTTCAACTATTTTGTCAATACTTGTTGCCAATTATGTTCATATTATTTATGGACCATGAAGCACTGAAGTACCTAGTAAATAATCTATTATTACATGGATGCATTTATTTGTGGATTGTCCTTTTCCAAGAGTTCTTGTTCTCAATGATGGTAAAACTTAATAAGGATAATTATGGTCTTGATCATTTATCATACATTAAGTCTAGTGAATCAATGCAGGCCATTAAAGATGACTTGTCTAACATGCAAATTTTCCAGCTCATGTGTGTGTTCAAAGAGTTGGAGGATATTACAACATTTATAAATATAATTTCAATGACATCCCAACTAATCACTCAAGAAAATAAGTAGTTGAATTTCTTCAAGAAGTTTATGAGGGTGTCACTAGAGGACACTATGCTAGTGATGCTACAATGTGGAAGGTCATTTTGTCTAGTCTTTGGTGGTGTATCCTATTTTAATCTGTTAAAGATTATGAATTCCACTTTGATATCTACCATTGCATGGGTAATCCACACATAAGGGTTATTATTCCTCTTCATCTGAGATTAGAAAAACAACCCTTTAAAAAGTTGGCCATTGATTACCCCATCAACCCAACAAAGAGGGATATTGGTGAATGTTATTATATTACTATTATAGATTACCTTACTCATTGGGTTGAGGCCATGCCTACCAGGGATTGTACCATTACCACTACTACTAGGTTTATCTATGAGAGTATGATGACATGGTACAGATGTCCATTAAGTCTAACTAGTGACCAAGGAATTCATTTCATTAATGAGATAATATGCATCCCCTTAGCTTAATTCATTATTTTTCACCACAAGATTACACCTTACCATCCTTATTCTAATGATATAATTGAGGCATTAAATAATATCTTAGGTAATATGTTGACCAAGATTCATAATATTATACACACTAACTGGGATGATCATGTTTCTATGGTGTTATGGGCATATCAAACCACATACAAATGATAATCAATAACACACCTTTTAATCTTGTTTTTAGTATGAAATTCATTCTCTCAGTTGAATTATTTATCCCTTCTCTTTGAATTATGCACATTGGTTGATTGGATGATGAAGAGTCCATGAAAGTGCACCTAGATTCTCTACTTTAGTTGGATGATACTTAGTTTCTTGTGTATTTGACTCAAAGATTGGAGAAGCACAAACAAAAGGTTTGACATGATCCACATTTGAAGAACAAGTCATTTTCTCAAGGCATGTAGGTTTTGTTATATGACTCCAAGTTTACATGCCACACAAGAAAGCTTCACATCTAATGGGATGGCTTGTTCATTATTCGTATTATTCATCCCACTAGCATGTGCAAATTGAATTGTTTAGATGGCCAATTCCTTACCAACTATTTCAATTGTAGTCAGTTATGACCCTAATATTCTATGTAGTGTTTTCCCTCATTATGTAATAAGGTGTATGTAACTAGGTTAGTATAGTGTTTTGATTCTTTTTAATAAATCATGGAATTGATTTTGCTTCCTTTAGTAGTTAGGGCTCAACACTTTATTCTTTGTATTTTTATTTCTTTTTAATGTTGTGGAGGACCATGGATAAATTTTAGTGTGGGTTAAGTAGTGTAAAAGAAGTAAAACTTATAGAACACCAAGGAAATCATCAATGGGAATGCATGTAGGAAAAAAAGGTGCACAAGTAGAAGTGTATAAGGATAAATAGGTATGCAGGATGTGGGGCATAATCATTGAGCTAATTCAAGGTAAAGAATTGAGGTTCCCACCTTTGTAATGGACATTTTTGAAATTCTTTGTAGTTGTTATGCACTTCAATAAAAGTGTAGGATGAGAAATATGTATTTAATGCAAGAAAATTAGTGGTAATGGAAAGTGTGCAAAGTACAGATCATGTAAATACCATTAAAACATTAATTGTGTGAAATGATAGATGAGGTAGTGGGGAAGCAAATGAAAGTTACACCCTTAAGGCTATAAAAGGGTAAACCCATATCACATTACATTTTGCTATTATCAAATTTACAAAGTTATAGAACTGGAGGAAAATTATCAAGCTACGAGAAGAATATTTTTTAGCTTCCATATAGGTGTGGATTGACTATTTATGACTATTTTGAGATTTGAGAATTGAATAAGTTATGGTGAATGGGTAGAGTGTTGAAAGGGTGTGAATAAGCCCAAGTTTATGAAATTATAGGTTTCATAGGTTGAGGTATACCATTTGAGAATGTTAAAATAAAAGATCTAGGTATGTCAGCAAATGAATCATGTATTATTTTGGGAGGGTTAGATGGTCATTCCTTAACCTTTGGGATCCTCAAAGGGTGATGCAGCTAAAGAAAAAGGCTCAGCATAGTGGCCCCTACCTATAATACTAGAAGAAGATGAATTTTAGATTATTAGTGCTCAACTATTTTTAATTAGGGAAGAATTACTTTAAAAGTTATAACAATATAACCTATGTGTATTAGGATAAAATAAGCAGATGCCCCCAATGTCTACATGGCATGAATAGGGGGAAGGCCCAAAATCTAAAAAAATAATGTGTCATATATTTTGGTGTGTTTATATCATACTCAAGTAGAAATATGACACATGTGGGTATGTAAGAGTGATAGGTATGTTATCCATCAACATGAAACCAACACATATTTTTTTGGATTTTTAATTTTTTTATATTTATTTGGTATTATGGAATTTTTAAAAAGTAAATATCATCCTATAATACCATACAATGTATGGTCATAGATATCTCCCCACTATGAACCTAATATAATAATTTTATGATGTTGTCGAGGAACACGTATAGGTGAAATAGATATCATTAAAGTAATCATAATGATTTATATATGTAAAATAGGAATTTGTGGTCATGAATTAGTAGGAGGAAAAATAAGAGTATGGGGTTGTGGAACCCATAATTGAGTGATTTATGGGTTATTTAGAATAACTATAATAGGAACATGTGTAGGCAATCTAGATAACTGAACATGGTGTGTAGTTGATGGGGATTCCATGGAATCCACTATATGTCTATGATGTAATGTTCTCTCAAGTACTGGCCACCTATTAAAGGGAATTACTTGTTACCCTTTTATAGTGAATGAGACTTAGTAGGCTTGGTAATTGACTACCTGGATATAAGTTTTTCTTGTTCATGAAAATGCTCATATGGAATTCTAGAAATTGTAATTACCTAATTAGTATGAATGTATTTTACACACCCATGCATTATAGAAGGTATTTCCTAAAGTGTATGGATCCAAGGTCTTCCTAACAACTTATCAAATATGCCCATGGAAGGTATAACTGAAAATGTAATAACCACATGTTTAGGACCAACTTATAAAGGTAGGTCATTCTCATCATGCATCTTTTTGGAGGTCTCATCGAATGATGTAACTAATCTAGTAGAAGGATACAAATCATGATGAGTAGAACCCAAGTGTGTAAGTAATGTCATGTTTTAAACATTCTCACTTGTACCATTATCAATCATAACAATACATATATGGTGTTTATCAAGGTATGAGTGAATGAATAAAGAATCAAGATTAGATTTATCACCCTTAATCTCACTTTCATCAAAATTAATAGAAGGATTCTAAACTATAAGAGGTATATGTCATGTGTAAGTACAAATAATCCCATTTAGTGTGTGCCCTTAGTTTTATGGAGGAGGATTTGCTTTATATTCCTTTTGCACTTTTGGTTCCTTCTTTGAATGGTTTTTAAGAGTGTTAAATGTTTTATATTTTTGGTGATCACTAGGTTGTGAACCTAATTCCTTTGGAGGATCATCAAATCCAAGTTTAAGATCTTGGATTAGGTGTTTTATGTAAATCATATGTTTTTATAATGCACTAGTCCCTAATTATAATCCCAATAAACATATGTATCATATCCTTTTGGTATAGGTTGACTCATATAAACCTCTATAGGATGAAGGAGAGATATAAGCTATCACTCTAGTAACCACAAGAGTGATGAAGTTGGGGACTCTATCAAATAAGAGAAATTTATCCTTAGTGTATTGATAAGACAAGATGATTAGGCTATTATGAAACTACATTAACTATGGTGGCTTTTTTCTTTTTATGCTCAAGGTAATTTACTTTATAACTTGGCTTGATTGTAAATTTGGTACTAGATATAGATGCAGATAGTGTGTTTTCTACATACTTGAGCTTATTTAATGAGATAAGCTTAATTTCATGATCCCATATAACATGTAATAAGTCATTAAAAGATTTGAATTTCTTAAAAATAATGGACTCATGTAAATGAACAAGCAAACTCTGGTTTAATATGTCTTACAACTCCTTATCTAATATAGGATTGGTAATTTTAGCTAGCATTATATTATATTCAAAGACATATTCATTGATAGATTCATTTTTTCCTTTTTTTATTTTGGTAATTTGAATGCTCAAACTAGGCTGTAAAAGGTTTGAATTATTTCAAATATTAGAGAGGTTAGTCATAGAACCATCTCAAATCATGGTCTTGAGGATTCTTAGAAATAATTGATCAAAATTTTATCATTAGATTCATATTCAGGATATGTTTTATAAAAGGATCGAAGATGTTATTTAGGATTATCTTTGTCATCAATAAATAGAAGTTTAGGTGAAACAAAATTAGATGGAAAAGGGTGAAAATATATTCCAAGTTCAAAAGGGTTATGTAAAACATATTTTGAATCAATAGAATGAGGGGATTTTAAATCATTTTGTTCAATGTTTGTAACCTTGTCGTCTAAGGTCTTTATAACTTGAAGGAGTGATTGAATTGTAAACCCAGTGGGATTTATATTGGCAAGTTGAATAGTCACAAAAGGGATGTATATATGGTTTAAGTAGTAATAGAGATTCAAACTTTTATTTATGTTAAAACACATCTTAATTCCATGGTATATGTATCATTTTAGTAGTGTTGGGAAATAAAGGTTTAAACACATAAATCGTGTCCCCACTAGATGTATTATGTTGTAATGTTTTCAATGGGAGGGATGTTTCAACTATAACTTTTAAACTTTTTATTTTCATTATAGTTTTTAGGATCTAATCAAGATCTTCAAGGATTTGATGATTATTCTCATGAAACAATGCATTTAGTTGGACTTGATCACTATCTATTTGATCATTTTCATTTATTTCCTAGTTTTCATTATCAAAGTATTATTCTATGATAACCCTATAAGTATGTTTTTAATTGTCAACATGGGTATCATCAAGATCCATAGTATGAGATCCCTCATTGGTTTTAGACATTTTAGATGATGGGAGTGGAATATCAATGTGTTCAATAGGCACACCTCCCAATCTAAGTCTACACCTAAGTTGCATCCAAAATAATAGAAGTAGGAAATGAAAAAGTACAATAATCTAAAACCCTAACTGGCTGAAAACCCTAGGAATCAAAAAAGTTGCATTCATATAAATCAGGTTCACAAAATGTTTAACCCTAAAATAAATCTAATTACTTAGATTCAGCCTAGATTATTATAAAATGGGTATATAGAAATGATAATACACAAGGATGATAATCAGATCTACAATGGGACAATTAGGTGTTAAACTCAGATATAAACATAGACTAAATTTATTATTTTGAGAATAGGATAAATATAGAGAGTCAAAGTAAGATATGTATGGAAATGACAAAGAAGTAATCTAACTAATTAGTTCTGATTCTAACATAGTGCCAGATATGGAATAGGAAGGAAGCAGACTGGAAGAAGTTTATAGAACAATTGTCAGATTTTAGATTGGATACTTTTAGAGCTCTAGACACTAACATCATCCTAGGATGATTGCATCAATGCTATTATCTTGGTTCGATGTAAGTGTCTGAAAAATACCTATTTTAAAATTATGTAACCACCTAGATGCTTCTGGGTTTGAATTCACCTTTACTTTGGTGCATTTATGTCTAGGTCATGGACTATCGATCCTCATGAATTTCTAAAACCTTAGTTCTTTATCTTTATAATGACCTTAGGGTAAAATGGATTAGTGGGCACATGGTTTCAATATACCCCAAAGATAACATTTTTATTGGGTGCTACCTACATATCAAATACTCTAAATATGTCCTCAAACTTATGTAGCTATCCCCTATCTGTTAGATTATGTGGTAATCATGTAATATGTGGAAAGTAAGTACAATAATGACCTAGCTTCAAACCTGTATAATCAGGCTCTTGGGATGTTCCTTCAATAATTTAGACATATATATGTGTTTTCCCTATCACTTATATGAAAATAGGAGAAATTAGGGAATATTTTACCAATTAAATGCTTGATAGAGTGTTTTTGATAAGTTACATTAGTCTCTTTTAGTCTTTTCTAGGTGAGGAATGAATGAGGGTTAATCTTGTATTTATATCAATCTCTTTGGAGAATTAACATACATTAAATCACTTAGGTTTAATATTAGGATACATTTCATTTTCAAAATAGATGATATTAGGGCACTTAACACTTGTGTCAAGTCTAGATAGTAATGTTGATGCTAGTGTTTGTCTTAGATGTTACTGTTTAAGGAGAAGAAAAGTAGGTACAAACTCAAAACTTGTAGAAGTTGAAGATAAATACATTTTAAGATTTTTGGGATAGATAGAAGTCATAGGTGATCGATATAAGACTAGTCAGACTAAGATATAGGCCAAGCAGAATATGATAGAGCAAATGTGAGACTCATAAAAGTGACTAATGTCCAGAACTTAGTGGAACAACCAATGTCTAAATTTTCCAAGTGTACAATATCGAGGTGTTATATAATCCATAAATATCATATACAACCTTAAATTACTTGTGTGTGTGTGTGTGTGTGTGTGTGTGCGCGCGCGTGCATGCGTGTGCATGTATGTGTGTGTGTGTGTGTGTGTGTGTGTGTGTGTGTGTGTGTGTGTGTGTGTGTGTGTGTGTGTGTGTGTGTGTGTGTGTGTGTGTGTATGTATATGTATATATGTATATATGTATATGTATATGTGTATGTGTATGTGTATGTGTATGTGTATGTGTATGTGTATGTGTATATGTATATGTGATTGTGTATGTGTATGTGTATATATGTGTGTATGTATATATGTATGTATGTATGTATATATATATATATACATACATATATATATATATATATATATATATATATATATATATATATATGTATGTATATATATACATATACATATATATATACATATATGTATATGTGTGTGTGTGTGTATATATATATACATGCATATATATATATATATATATATATATATATATATATATATATATATATATATACATGCATATATATATATATATATATATATATATATATATATATATATATATATATATATACACATGTGTGTGTGTGTGTGTGTGTTCACATGGTCTACATTGCATTGGCAAAATTTAGATTCTCCACATGGCTACATTTCATATTCTTTAGGTTAAAAAGTATTAAGGTTGAATTTGGATGTTCAGTTCCTCATGTGTATTCCTAGACATGTATATTTATCAACTCATATTTATGTTTACTCAATTCTAGATGTGTTCACCAAATTTAATATTTACAATCAGATACTTTATAAATACCACTCACAAGTTAAGTGGTGTGTGTCTTCATGTCCATGTGGTTCTTTTGACCATTATGGAGGGTCACATTATTATTTAAGAAACTAAAATAGAAACACTTTTACATACTAAGTGTGTGTTATCTATCCATCATGTGGTAGCTAGAATGAGTTCACAGAGTCACATAATACAAGGATTCCATTGATTTTTCACTAAAAAGTGAATACAAAAGGTGACATGATATCTAATTAGTAGTATGATCATGGGAAAGATCCTATGGGGGTCACAAATTTATTTAATAATATATCACAATGTAATTTAAAATTTTGAACTATTTCAGTCATGGTGTGACCTTTGGTCTTCCTTTTTTCATTCTAAAATCAATGGAGGTTTTGATCATGAAGTTTAAACATGGAAATTACTCAACTCTAATACATGAAATGTGATCTACCTAATTTTGAAATATTTTAAAGGGATGAATAATATCATCCTAGACATTACTTAGCCCCAAAAGGAAGATGGAAAGGATGCTCCTATTGATATTATAAAAATTTAAAAAGTTTGGATAAAATACCATGGGATTTCAACCAGGGTTACTAAAATCATTGAAAAACTTGTGAATAATAGGACCAATGATGTTGAAGGAAATAATATAAATATGTAAGAGACCATATATAAATGTTTTTAGAGTGTTGCAAAGTTGATAGGTGCTAGTCAAGGGAAACAAGGCATGTAAATTAAAACGGGAGATTCAACTAGGGATTTTATTGATGTCAAAGAGCTTAGAGAGGTTTTAGGGGAGATATAGAAGGATGTTAAATATTAAAAAAAATTATCTTAGAAATATTTTAAAGGCATGAATCAAATCATCCTAGAAATTACTTAGCCCCAAAAATAAGATGGAAAGGATGCTCCTATTGATATTAGAAAAATTAAAAAAGTTTGGATAAAATACCATGGGATTTTGACCAGGGTTATTGAAATAATTAAAAAACTTGTGAAGAATAATACAAATTATGTTGAAGGAAATAATCCAAAGCTTTAGGATACCATAAATAAATGTTTTTGGAGTGTTGCAAAGCCGATAGGGGCTAGTCAAGGGAAACAGGGCATGTAAAGTAAAGTGGGAGATTCAACTAGGGATTTTATTGATGTAGAAGAGGTTAGAGAGGTTTCAAGGGAGGTATAGAAGGATGTTAAATAGTAAAAAAAATCAGCTTAGAAACTTGTCTTATAGGCTGTGAAAAGTACACCTAAAGATGTTTTCATAGGAAAAGAAGAGACCTATCAAAACAAGAAATTGAAGGATCAAAATGAAGACTTCAATAATTTGGTGACCTCTCTTAAGGGAAAGGAGAACTTAGATAATATATTTGAAGATATTGATCTAAAAATATATATAATACATTGGCTTATGAGAGAGATTACAGAGCTCAAAGGTAAGGTGAATTCCTGCAATAAGAAAACATAAGGA
>JARHVA010005388.1:1030000-1037500 GCA_037957365.1 Torreya grandis
ATTCTTCACCATGAGCAAAGACTTGGAACTAATCTTCCTTCTTTCCCTTCAATGGATGATCATTTTAATTTGGATTCTTTCACTAAACAATTCTCTCCCATTCTCTAAAGAGTTTTCATAGCCATAAATTTTTTGAACCATCTCTCTATTATTTGTAAAAATCATATTTAATTCATGAATGGTCATCCCATGTTGTTTTGACTATGTGTTTTTATTTTGGTTGCTTTTTTGTCTATCCCCATTTATTTTTGTATGCACATAAATTTTCTCACTTCATTTATTGTCACTAATATTATTATTATTTGACACTAACATTGTTAATAATCCTATTTAATTTTGTCTAAATTATCCTTACTAATCCCCCCAGTCATTATTTTAACACCCCTTTCATTATTTATATCTATACACTAACATTATACCATCCCACAAGTCAATTAATTATTATAATAATGTATCATTTTTCAACTAACCCCCACTTATCTAGTATATGATAATTTAAAATTCCCTTCCACCTAACCTAGCCTATGAATAACCTCTCCTATATTCTATATTCCTAATAACCCATCTAATCACTTCATAATACCACATACTAATATTGCTTAGTCCCCTATGAATTATAGAGCTATCCAACTCTAGAATCTTCCTCTAGACTCTCCATCCTCTCTAGAAACCTCTAAATCTATAGGATTCTTGGGAATTTTTAATTCACCTTTAATCTCCCTCCATTTTCCTATTTAAACCCATGACTCCCTCTATTCCAAAAAATGAAAAATCCATGCTACACCAGTCAATTAATCCTTTCATCAAGCTATCAACTAATCCATCAATCCATTTTATCCAAGTATTTTTATCAAATTATTATCATGTTAAAATTATGATTTTATTTTTAATCCATTCAACATCTATAATCTTTAGTCTTTTTATTTGAATCTTTATTAGGAACATTTAGATTTTGATTAGAATGTTGTTTTAAATGTTCATTTTATTCCATTTTGGTCTAATGGTTTTCAATTTTTAATGTTGGATTGTTATTTTGAGTAATTTTGGTTAAAATTACATTTCCAAATCCATTTCTTAAAATTTTCATCTCGCATTTAGCGACCACAGTGGGATCCCTTCTTTGTGCTAATATTTTTTGTGAATTGCAATTTTGAAGCTTGTAGGAAAGATTTAGGACATATTTGGGGCTCAAAATTTTAGAAATATTATCTTCTAGGTGAAAGGGGATTTTTCTCTACAAAAAGCAATTTTGCATTTGCAGTTTTGAGGTTGACCATCATGATTTTGACATAAACCGACAATTTAACTACTAAATGTTAGGGTAACTTAGTTGATTTAGTCTTGTTATTCAAAATCACTTTTCATATTCTATGGTTTTAAATATATTTTTGTGATTTTTATTATCTAATCATGATTTTGAATATGTAGTTGTGATTTTGATTTATGTTTGTGATTTGGACATATTCAGTCATAATTTTGACTAATAGTGAAAAAATAAGGTTTTTAATCTATAATCTACTTTCTTTTTTATTTTTAAATATCACTAACTATCTTTAAATATATATACTTCCCATTTTTAACCTATTTTTTTATGATTGACTTTAAAAACTAATAGCAAAACTACAACTCCCTAGTTATGACTTAAAACAACTTTAATTTAATCTTGTTTCAATCCAAAAAATTGGTGTAAATAGCTTAGTATAATAAGATAATAATCTAACACATATTATATATCATTTTAGTCTCTTTAAATCTTTAAATATATTTATTTTTTAATAGTCCACAAAATCATTTATATTTAGTTACAATCTTGATTTACATTCACAATTTTTCTTTTGACAATCATGGTTTTGCCCTAATCGCTAATAGTCTACCAAACTATTTTACAATATCTCTACTTAGCCATATATAATTTTGAATTTTAGTTATGGTTTTGAAAATGTTATTAGTGATTTGAATAGTCTTAATATCATGATAACCATAGCATTTTATTTACTATTTGTAAAATTTCTTATTTACATCTATGATTTTGACTTCATATCTACAAGTTTGAGTCTCTGTATGTGATTTTGAATTAACATTGATTGTCTATAAGTAATTTTGTCTTCTATAGTATTAGTTTTATCCTTGTTTGTCTTCAAGATTGTATTTTTTTAGTGTAATTTTAGAAACTTTTTAATTGATTTTTTAGCCATTCCAAGGGTTTTGTAAGTCCTAAATTTATTTTGGCATATAGAGCATGCTAGGGGTGCTACTTCTTGACCCTACAAAGGGCACTTCCCTTTAACCCCACAAGGGGTGTTGTCCCTTGACCCTATAAAGGGAACTTCCCCTTAACCCCATAAGGGGTACATCCCCTTGAACCCATTGGGGGTTACCTCCACCAGATCCTCACATCCCAACGCCTCATTTAAAAAAAATTATAGTGCAAAACACATGATTTCTTTCAGTGTTTTTATTAAGGCTTATTATGATAACATTTGGTTTGGATTTTTAGAAGGGAAAATTTGGTGCAATTTTGTCTTACTTAATACTAATAATAACTTGTTTTTTAGGTCACATTTTTACACATCTTTTTCTTTATCTAACGTCTTATCATGAAGTTTTCCCCTCAATATTCCCAAACTAAAACTACTAATCACTTGATTTTCATGACACCTATCAAAGATTTTGTCATTTTGAAAAATATCTTGTATATTTTTTTATATAGATCACAATTAATTAATTGGTTAGTCAAATTTCATCTTGCTTGAGTGTCACTTGAGGTCTACAATGATGTATGTTCTCCTCCTTACATCCTTATGATGAGTCTCAAAAGATCAAAAACCACTAATAAACCCTCCTTTTTTTATTTTTTAGGGAGAAACATGATGTGGAAGTGATATCCATGCACTTACTATAGTCTTAGGGGATTTTTGATTGTGGATTTCACCACCATGCATAAATCCACACTCTATGCTCTGATGGAGTCTAAATAAGAGGGAGAGATATTGTTAGGACAAATGAGAGACTCCATATAAGATCCTGTGAAGGGAAAGAGTTATCTCTCTAACCCAAGAATCAAATATCACCCTATATGGAGTTAGGTACCACATACCTAGTGTATATTAGGGATTCCCCTATAAATATAGTCACACCTAGACTAAGACCATTGAAATTAACAAGTGACTTATTGTTGGAGTTAATATCAACTCCCAAGTGATCATTTAGTGAAAATAGCTTTGAGAGGGTTTAGGATATTTTGTAATGGGCCATCAGCCTACAACCTCACCCATAAAGTGTTTATATATTGTAGTCATTGAGTTACACTCCTAAATAAATTTACTAGTGAAAGGATTTTGGTTTTCTTGATTGGGTGTGTGTTGGATTAGACCAGTGTTATTTGTGAGTAGAGTCAACCTTTTACCCAAGCCTATACACACCTGTCTAGGTCTTTTTCACATATCATCATATTGTATATCATTATCTTATTATTATATCATTATATACATCCTTGTTAATATCCTTTCATACACATTTTATTTATATATGCATGTACATCCTTTAAGCTTGTCTCATCTTACATCTTGTCATATCTCTCATCACCCCACTTATCTTAGTCACATCATATTTTAGTCTCATCCATATAGGACAAGTCATACCCCCATCACTTACATAACTTAATCCATTCTTGGCATCCCTAAATCATAACTTAACATAGTATAATCTCATATTATTTATGTATCCTTAGCACTAATCATCCCTAGTGTCATCTTCAACAGTAAATCCAACTTATCTATAACCAATCTTGGTTACATCTTGTTTATTTTTATCACCATATCCTCACATAACCTTGTATTCTCTTGCTTATCCTTAGAGTCTTAGTCCAAACTATATTACCCATCACAAAACCCACCTCAGCTTAGTCAACACCTTATCACTTCTCTCAACCTTATCTAGCCTAATCATCTTATCCACCATCTTATCAAACTAGCCTAGTCATAATATAATTTGTCCTTAACTTGTCATCCCCTTGACTATATTATTTATCTCTTCAAGTTTTTAGTCATACATTAGGGCTCATCAATGTTTGCAAATAATTCTTTCCATATCAAGATCCTCATCATTAGCTTGCTTTTCTCTAATAAAATTTTAGTCATAATCATAATCCTATTAACATATCAATCAAATAATACCATCCTATTTGAGTTTTTTATATTAGTCTTGAGATATTATTAATCCAATCAATCCCTAGTCTAAATCAATCTCTTGTACTAGTCTAGCCCCTATCAAATCTTAGAGATTTTCATAGCTCACCTAGTCAAATATAGTCAAAATCATCAAAATCTAGCTCACATCCTAATTTGGCCTAATTGATATTATCTTACCACATTAAACATCACATTATGTCAAAATATCCAATCCAAACTTAAGATCATACTAAATCAATCCTTTGTCCAAATTTGTTCAACACATCTAATCTTCATCCCTCGATCTTTCCATTTAAATTATCCATCCACAAGTCATATCCAATCATATACCCCTTCCTCTATTAGCAGAGTGAATCTTATCATATATACTTTATCTACTACTAGTATATCCACCTAGTCACATCAAAAATCATTTAACATAAATTTTAATTCTTCTACATCTAAGTTAAAAAGTAAATACATGCCCTATACTCCTCTTTCTATATCCTTAGAATCCCTCTTCCATAAAATTTTTATCATAAAAATGATGATCTATCCACCCACATGATATCTTGATCATATCAAGCCTAATCCCTCTTGGTATTAATCAAACCATTGATATATATATATATATATATATATATATATATATATATATATATATATATATATATATATATATATATATATATATATGTATATATATATATCACCAAACCTAGTTGCATACCATTAATCAATTTCATAATTTTTAAAACTATGTCCAAGACCTCATCAACCATGGTGACATCAAAATTGAGAATGAATCAGATGGATCTACATCTAAGGGTGAATAACAAAAGGAATCCTAAGATTCCATTCCTAATCATGATCAATCCCTTCTATTTCGAAGCCAAGTTCAATACACCACATCCATCTTACATGGTCCCCCCACATTTGACAAGTCTTCCATCAAAGATGAGTCTATTTCCCATGAGCCTAGACTTCCCTTATCTAATGTGTCTTTCTTCCATAGAATTATATTTAGTGAATCTATTAGCCCTCCGTCATCTTCTTCTCACCCATCATATCAAATAACCCATGTTGATAGGTCACTTACAAATAATGAATCTTCTAATAGCACTATTACATCATGTACATCAGAGACATCATTAAAGCCAACACAAGTATTATCTGCATCAGGGTCATATTCAACACTATTATCCAACTAATATCTTTTGTCAAAATCATCATCCTTGATTAATGTTATAAATCATAACCATGCTTACCTTTTTTTGGATACCTCTAGTATGGATGTTAACCAATCATAAGGCATATCTTTCAATCCCAACAAAGATGATGAGGTCATAATAAAGTTATTACAAGTTCTATATATTTAAGATAGTTAGGGTGGATCTGATCTTTCATTAGATGCATGTCTTATAAATATTCTTACTGATCCCTTTTCTGATCTCAAGGAGATTTTATTTGATGTTGTAATTATGTCTCTTAAGAACCCCTATGAAGATCATGATGCCCCATCACCACTCATTAACCTCATCATACCATGTCCACCACCTTCATCCATCATAGATCCTTTTTTCCCATCAATGATCATTTAATCACCTCCCTCCATAGGGATGAATAAGAATATACATTGTCAAACCCTTTCCAGAGAAACATAATATGTTTCACAAATACAAATGTCCAAGAACATATTCAAAAAATCATACATGATGATCAAATCATTTTTGATCCAGTAAGTCAAAATCAAGAAAATTCAAATCATCAGCCTCATCAAAATGTCTTCCCCTAGTGAAACCCTATTTGAGGTACTAGGGGACCATTAAATACATAATAATAATCATCTATCAAGTCAAAAAATAATCTCCTCTGGTGAATCCCAATGTCAAGCACCAAGGAACATTCAAAATATAATCAAGTCTGAAAATAAAAATAATGTCAAAAGTAATATCAAGATGGCCAATAATAATTCAAATAATCAGATCAAATAAGAATTACACAGTCCAGAAATATTATATCTCTTAAACTATTTTTTCATATAGAACCAATCAAATTTGTAATGTGTTGGATTATTGTCATTCATGTCCTTATTGTGTTTGAGAGTGTTCATGAGGTGTCAAGTGTGTTAGTGTTTCTAAAACAAAGTGTGCCAATGTATCTTGTGTGAGATATCTTCATTGATGGTTTTTGAACCATAATTGCCTAGTTTGTTATGTGATTTAATCAGTATGCAGAAGGGCCAAGGGTGTATGTGACTTTATTTAAATATCTAAAAATGTTCCATTAATAATATGCTTGTGATGAATATGTTCTTGTGTAAGGTACGTGACATGTTTGAGTAAGATCGTATAGGCAAGGTTTCATGCATTTAAATGTTGAGTATATGCATGATTAATATATTTATTGTATGATGTACAGGATTGATGATGTTTAAATAAGGTTTTATAATCTATTGGAGGTGATACAAAGAATTTGGAATGCTTATGTTCTTTTCTAGGTCATCCTAGTCTAAATTTTAAATTAGGTTGAGAGAGCAGGTTGGTAATGTTAGAATTCACACGTGTGAAGGTATCAAGAGAAGTTTGATATATGGATGGAATCCCCTATGAGAGGATAACATATGTTTAAATTTTTAGGTCTATTAAATGTGTGTGTGTGTGTGTGTGTACACATACATACACACACACACACACACACACACACACACACACACACACACACACACACACACACACACACACACACACACACACACACACACACACACACACACACACACACACATATATACACACATATACATAGACATATACATATACAGATACATATATATGTCAGGAGATCTAACTCTACCAATTAGAGCACATATGATTACTTATCGTATTAGCAATTAAACACGGAATTATACCAGAATGATAAAGTAGCTAGAAACTTGAGACATCAAAGAATTTGAGAGACAATACACACTCTTGTATTAAATATTACTAGAAGAAAATACAATAAGGAAGATGCCACTTCTTCCTCCACCTCAAAGGCTTGCCACACCTCAAGACCTTCTTCCCTCTCTCTCTTGCTCAACACAACAACTCTAAAGCCTGAGTTGCTATCCCTCCTTGAATGCTTCAGCTGATCTCCTTGACCTTGCCTTGCTTCAATGCTTTTACTTGCCTTCTTGGATTAATTACAATACATGCCTTATGGGTCTTTAAATAGGATCCCATGCTTACAAAAATAGAACTCTAGTTACAATAATTAGACACGCCGCTCGTGACTATAATTAATCATTTGACATGCAAACACTCACTTCACTTAACTGACTATTTGTCAA
>JARHVA010005388.1:1045000-1219649 GCA_037957365.1 Torreya grandis
CAAAGAGACACTTATAAATGGGAAGCATGATGGATGCTAGTTGGGTTTTGGATAGCATTGCAGGACAAGAAAGGTATGTAACCTAGGTGTGGGTGTGTATTCCTATTTGTTGTATCTCTACTTGTTGAAGAATGAAAGCTTGTGAAGATGCTCAGTGTTTCTATCTTGAGAGAGAGTTAGCTTGTTGGACATGATCATGTTTTGGATGCTCATTATTTAAGGTGAGTTTCAAGATAAATTTTTGTATTATTTTGTGGTAGAATCAAGATGTGCCTAAAAATGTAGGTCTTTCTTATAAGACCTAGTCCTAGATTTTGCTAGGCATTTTTAAGGCTTGATGGCTTATAAGATTAATGAAGTCTACTATGGTGTTATTGAGAAGTAGTGTCATTTTTTGTAGTGTATATTGTATGTCATGATGATCTCATAAGGTCATAGAGAGGTGTGATGTCATTTTATATATAATATGAGAAGATTCAAAGATCTAAAGATGCTATAGTTTTGAGTTTTCATATAAAGGTTTTGAGTATGTATTTGAGAAGGTTGAAGAATGTTGTTTCATGAGTTGATTCATTGTGTTAAGTGCTCCATTGATGTCTTTATGACCTTGTCAGTTCATGTATCAGGGTGTTGTCATGATTGTGAAAGGAAATGAAGAATTTCAATGATTTGAAGGTGGCTATTTTCTAAGTTGCTAATTTCAAGGTCTAGACTGTAAGTATGTAAAGTTTTTCACTAAAGTATTTTTGAAGAGTATAATGTAAATTTCATTGGTTAAGGGGGAGAAATAAGTTCATGATATTGATCCAAAGTTTTGTGGTGTAAATCTTCAAATATCAATTCAGGGACTTTGGTCCTAAAGGTATGTTCCTGCCAATTTTTGATGTTTGGTTTAGATGGTTAAATCATGAAGAATGAAGGTAAGATTGATGTGAAGTATGAATAGAACTTTTCTTAGTTCAATCCATGTGGTTTCATATTATATTTTGGTCAAAATATTCATTAATGGCCATTTTTTTATTTTAACCATTTTGGTTAGTGTTCATTGCCTAATATAAATCAATCATGCAAAATTGAAGTCTTTCATGTTTTATTCAGCTAACCAAGAGTTGAGACTAGATAATTTTTATTTGATAGAGTGTATAAGGTGCCTTGAATGTGTGACTATGATCCAATGATAATTTGAAGGTGTTTTGGCTTAGTGACTATTGTGTAAACAAGGTCTATAGGTATAATTATGAGCTTTCTAGGTGTCAAATGAATATTTACAAGTTGTTAAGTTGAGTTTATGATTTTTAAAGGTTTTTTGACCTTATACAGGTATATTTCAAGTTTTGATAAACCATAAAAATGTATTGAACTCCATTTGAATATTTTTGATGGCTCTTAGGTATGACATTTCTTGCTTGAGGGTTTGTAGGCCAAAAATCAAATCATGGTTCTATGGGTTCCCCAAGGAATCAAATCTCAAGAATTGGTCCAATAGTGTGAGTTAGTGACTTCAAAATGTGAGAAAATTTATAGGATATGGTGTTGACTAGAAGATGGTAAGTTGACCATGTTTCTTATTAATGCCTTAATGTCTTAGCCCATGTGGGTTGGTGACCTTCCCAAAGGAGTTAAGATATGAGGTTGATTAACCAGTTGAAATTCCCAAATGGGTTCTTAAAAATTATTTCAAAGTCATCTTGAAGTGTATATTTTGTTCTATGGTTGAGCATTTGTGCAAATGGAGGGCTAATTAATAGGTCATTTTGTGAAGGAGTTATGGTGAAAAGAAAGATTTGGATGATAAGTATTGGCATGCATGAGGGGGCATATGAGTTTGATCTATATATGTATTTTAAAATCTTGAATGTGCATACATAGGAAGTTATGGGCTCTACAAGGTTCAGGTAGGGCCACTAGGCCTCTAAATAAGGCTAGGTGATTCAAATGGAATTTTTGGTCTTTGTCTACAAAATACTAAGGTATGATTGTTCTCATATGATTTTATCAGTTGATTTTTAAAATATTTCATGTTTGAATAATGTCTTGAACATCTATTGGTGATCATGGAGTTGGCTTATGAGAGAAAATTTGAAGATAACTAAGAATATTCTTCTTGGTTTGAGTTGGTCTGATGCTGTTCAAAGGTTACCTAAGCTTATATGACTTAGGGGAAATATATTTCAATGTTCCTAAAGTGTGATCACTCCTTTATTCTTGATATTGTTCATTTCTTCTTCAAAGAGTAGAGCATGGTTAAGATGGTGTGTTGTCAATGAGCAAGTCTATGAAGATCTTGTTAGAAATGGTATGTTTAATGATAGGAGGATCATTTTCAAATTTTGCTGACATCTAGTGAAGTGTACTTGAGATTCACATGTTCTTTAGTTAGCCCACTTTTTCATTATGTCAAAGGGGGAGAAAGAATTGGAGAAGGTGAGAAAGAGATCGAGTAAGGGAGAGATGATTTGATAGCTTTGTGTTATTGTTTATAGGTGTTGACATAAATTACAAAGGGGGATATTATTGTTAGTGATGTTCCTATTGTTTTTGAGAGTGTTCATGAGGTGTAAAGTGTGTTAACACTTCTATGATAAAGTGTGCCAAGGTACATTGGGTGAGATATCTTCATTGATGGTTTTTGAGCCATAATTATTTAGTTTGTTATGAGATTCCATCAGTATGCATAAGGACTAAGGGTGTATGTGACTTAATTAAAAGGTCTAAAAATGTTTCCTTAAGAATATCCTTGTGATGAATATGTTCTTGTGCAAGGTATGTGACATGTTTGAGCAAGATGGTATAAACAAGGTTTGATGAATTTGAATGTTGATTATATACATGATTAATACATTAATAATATGATTGAAAAGATTCATGATGTTTATATAAGGTTTGAGGATCCATTGGATGTGATAGGAATAATTTGGAATTTGTGTGTGTGTGTCTAGGTCATCCTAGTCTACTTGTCAAATCAGGTTAAGAGAGCATGTTCGTGATGTTAGAATTCCCACATGTTAAGGTCTCAGGAGTAGTTTGATATATGGATGAAATCCCTTATGAAAGGATAACACATGTTTAAATTTTTAGGTCCATTATACATATATATAAAAATCTATTAATGATAAAATAAGGCTTCTTAGGCTAATTTCATCATTTCCATACTTAGCCATTTTTGCATTAAAATATGACCATTGGAATTCAAATATTTGAATTTTACAAAGGAAACTAGTTGTGATTGTTTGATCTATATCTTGAGAAAATGGAAAATTTGATGATGGTATAAAAATGAAAGTTACAAAAGACTCTAGGATATATCTTGAAAATATGGTTTCAAGCTTTGACTAGTCATACAGGTGCATTTATGGAGCTTTAAAGTTGACTGAGGGTTTGACTTTCATATGCAAGTGACCCGAAAAGAATGTTTGTATTTTTTTTGATGGTTTTTGGATGTTTCATGATTATTTATCTATTGTATAGTGTTTTAAACTCCCTTAGGATCATCTGTATCAATTTTATATTTTTGATCAATCCATTTAATATATGAACAAATTTTAATAAGTTGTCTTTTCTTTTGTCCATCATGGTGGTCATGGTTGATGCATTGAATATATAGGTTTGAGTTATATAGAGATGTCTTGATATGTTTTTTATCTTTGGAGGATGTATCATGGTTCATGTGACATGGACCCATGCTCTTAGAAGTGGTCTTGTGTTGTTATTCTGCTCATTGAAGTGTTAAAGGGATCAATAGGTCTCCATGGGACCTATTGGAAGGGTGACGTCTAATGGAGTATTCACAAGTTAAGAGAGTAGATGGAGTGTTTTATGACCTATTGATCATGTAGAGGGAATGAAATACCTTTTGGTTAAGTATCTAAAAGTTTTATCTTATTTAGTGAGGATTATTGTATTGTAAAAGAGTTCACATGTAATGTGTGGATAATTAAGGCTAATGTATTAGGCCTACTATGTAGGTTAGTGCCATTAAAAGTATGGATGGTGAAGGGAAGGTTTATTTAGGATATGTAACATGTCATAATTAATATTTTGTGTTGGTTCAAGTATGTAATGTGCTTTCATCGATAGGGATAATTGCTTGAGTGAGTGTATGGTATAAGAGAAGGCCTAATAAGCTTGTTTGAGTTAGTTAAACTAAGTGAGAATGAAGTGAATCATATGAGAGTTTGTATAATGGTAAGAGGCCATGGAATATATCATAAAATCATGTTGAAGATGTGGCAAGTGTCTAACAATGTTTTTTGTAGGTCATGAGCAAGTAAGTTGATTTATTTCAAGGTTATTAGGCCTAATTTGCTTAGGTGACCTGGTGAAAAGGTTTTGATTGGAAATAAATTAGAATAAAAAGGTAGAGGCTACATGAGTATGATATTAATGTTGATTCATGAATTTATGTTCATATAATAAGATCATAGTGTGAAGTAGGAATGGATCCAAGGTTATGAGCATGTGTATGAGGGGTGTTTGAGTAAATAAGACAAAGAGTTGTTGTATGCCTCTGTAAGAGGTAGATTTGATTTTGTATGAAATGTATAAGACCATCATCAATTGTGTGAGAAAAAAAAAGTAGGATGAAGTTGTATATTTTTTATTTAGTGGGTGCTTAATCAACAAAGGGGGTTGTAACCTCTTAGCAAGTTGGTGCATGTTGAAGTCTAGTTGGTGCTAGATGAATTTGAAGGGTTGGTGCTCCTTGTGGAGTAGGTGATTCAATAAAGTCTCTTGTTTTTTATCTCTTATAAAATTTTAATCCATTTTTTTGTAGGCTTGAGAGTGTGTTTTATTTCCCATGAGGGTTTCTCACATAGTTCATGTGCTATGTGCTTTGATCTTGCATTATGTTTTTTATTCATTTCAATGAATGGTCCATATGCTTCATGAATGCTTATGTTAAATGGTTAAGAGTTGTAAGAAGTGGAATTTAAGTAAATTTTCTTGCATCATTGATTCAATTTCCCCCTCTCATTTATTTTTCTTCTAATAGAATGCCCACCATATCCAATAGTGTATGCAATTATTAAACCACATTTTTGATCTCTGCTTAGTCGCACCATTCATCATCTTATAACTCATCCACATCCTCTACCTCACTATTAAAACCATCAAATTCAATACCTATCATACATACTTTATTGGACAAAATCATCTCTCATAGGGGTTACAAACACACCTGGTTGAGACATCCAAAGGATGCCAAATCAATAATTAATAAAGGTGATAAGGACACTAATATATCTAACATAAAAAACATGGACCTAGTATCACATATCTATGAAAAAGGTGTTGGACGAGGATAATGAAAATGTTATAATTCCTACATCTTTCACCCATATCCAATAAATCAAGACTCTAAAAGTTAAAAATGTCAAAAAAGCTAAAAAACATCATCTATACAATGGTGAAAACTGGTCTTTCAATGCCTTAGGCAAGTACCATTATGAGAAATGATTTATGGCATCATGGTAAAATAGTCTATTGTCCACATTATACCTCAACACTTGGGGAAAAAATACATCCCTTATTAATTCCATCCATATCATCCTTATCTATTTTATCCCTCATCCCATTACTCCTACCCATCATCTACCATCATATCTTATATCTAATTATGTCCATCCATTCTTCTAGTCTTAACCTTTGTAAAGGAGTAAAAGATGTCTTGGGTAATGTTTTGGAATCATCTTAGCATATCCTCTACGTAACACTCAGGTAACTAGACATTTAGTTTCTTCACTATGTGGTTTTTGACAATCCCTAGTCCATTCTTCCTCATCCATCAATTTATTTAACATTTCCATTTGTCATTCCATTCATCCCGATTTAACATTTTTGAGAATAGTGGAGTTTTATTCCTATTTTAGTTAAGGGTCTGGATTAATAAATCAGTAAATAATATTACAATAATTATAGTCTTAATTTGTATAATTTATTTATCTTTTTTACCTTTTGAAAAATAGCAATAAATAAGGAGAAATATGACTTAGCTTAAAACTAGGCTAAGACAAATGAGATAGAGCTTGAAATCAACTGTGCATGAATGGGATAGTGTCATGAATTTGGATTTGCATTTTGTTTGGAAAAAGAATATGAGCACTAAAAATAGGATACTTCTAGGTCTGATGTTGTAGTCCACTCCTACCGTTGTTGTCCAAACTACTCACAAAGACCTGAGCTTTCTAGTTTTTGTGTGTTGTTCATATGTGATCTTGTTTATGAATTCTTGAGTGATAAATATTTATGGATCTCCATATAGAGATGATTTAATATTAAAAACCCTAGACCTTAATTGTGTTTGATAAAACTTGAGAAAGAGGGGGGTTAGTGTGTGTAAGATGAACTGAATGTGTGATTCACACCCCTTATGTGGGTATGTTGCCTACATACCAATACTCCAAAGAGGGATCAAGACATATTAGTTATCCCACCTAATGTGCTTTATGAAATAGTGTGATCTAGATGTAATAATGCCAAATTAAGAGTGCTTAAGGTGGCTAGGGATTGATATGAGATTTTGAATGTGTTTTTAGTTATGTTTGGTGACTATATGCATAGAATCAAGAAGTTTGCCTTAGTATTTTACTTGTACTCTTGCTTACCTTGTAATATTTGTCACATCCCTTTATATGGGCTTTTATAGGGAACTATTAGTTTTGGGTTAGATGAATTCATGTTAGGACAACATGAAGAAGGATAGGAATCAAATGAAAATGATCATTGTGGCTCAAAGTGAAATTGGATAAGAGCACCAAAAATAGGACACCCTAGGGTCTAGTGCTATAGTCTAGGTATGGTTCTCCTATCCTACAAGATCATGACTTGGGTAAATAGGATTGGCCTAAGAAATAGAGTTTGGCTGACTTGTAATAACCATTTGGAAGGCTACGGATGATTGGTAATGAGTAAAAAGGTGTCTAGGAAGGTAACAAGAGCATGCAACAATGTCATATGGATAGGGTGTCACAATCCACACTCAAACTACCAATTTGGACATGTTATATGACTACATTTACCCCCTATCATTATTCTAATGATATAACAAAGCAAAATACTAGGATAAAGGAAAAGTAGAAAGCATACTTGAACTTACCTGTAAGGGTGAAGTCCATGAAGATGTGTGATGTTGAGTGTGCATAGAGAGATCATAACGTGAAGTGTAAATATGAAAGAGAAAACAAAGAGTATATCAGTTCTTATTAGACATGATATGTCTAAAATAAGAATGTAAAAAAAATGTGTAAGAGAGAAAGGAAGAGAAAGGAACAAATACACATCACCAGGTATGCAAACCAATACAAAACTAGTTGTGATGTTGATCGATGTTGAGTGATGCTAGGTATGTGTTGTAACAAGATTAATATCACAAACAGAGCTCAATGCTCAATTCCCTAAGAGTGGCTCAAGAATGCAAAGGCTAGCCCTTTGGCTCCATCATCACCTATTAAGTGAAGCTATGTGATGTTGCATGTGTTGATTAATTGTTGGATTGTGTGTCTAATCCATTTTAGTAGGTGGATCAAGAATACAAAGGCTATCTAGTCCTTTGGATCCAATTTACCCACCAAGTGAAGATATGAACTAATACCAGTATGAATGTGTGTTGTATGAGATGGCTCCTAAAGCCTATGAATGTTCAGTAATCTGACAAGGTGGCATAGATAGTTGAATGTGTAATGTAAAATAGGCTAATCTCTTATCCACTTAGAGAGGTGGAGATTAGGCTTGTATAAAATCCACTCCAAAATTAAAAAATATACTTGTATGAAAGCCATTTTGAAATAATGCTAACCACTTGTAGATGGAATAAGGCATACAACTACAGGGAATACCTGGGTACTGAAATGAACTAAAAAAGAGAGAGGGAAAATATGACATGCACATTGCCCCTATCATTGATATCTTTAACATGGATTTTGATCTAAAAGTTATAACAACTACTCAATTTAAAACTAGAAGTGAGATCCATCATATTGTGCATTATGCCCCCTATAACTAGATTCTCTGAGGAAAACTATACTAAAACTACCCAATCTAAACTAAACTATAGCTAACAAAATTGTAACTAAACTTACATTTCTATCTATTTCTAAAAAATCTAGTGTTTCTATGGTTTGGATAGGATCACAAAAAATAGTACACTTTGGTTTCTGGTGTTGTAGTCCAATTATAGTGCTTTTATCCTTTGCTATTTTTTATTCCTATTTTATAATCATCGCTAATTATTGGTCTGTTCTACCTATTTTAATCTCTAATTATTGTTTTGAGTGTTCTAAAAACTAATTTTTAACCAATAGAGGGATTTGATCTCTGTGACAAAACCCCTTATTATTTCCCCCTCTACTGAGGGTAGGAATGAAGACCCTGTAATGACTTCCCTCATAAGAAAGAGCCTTATAAGTGTGTTATGCTACAAAATACATGATATAGCAATGATAATCAAAAATATGTCTCAAGATATAGCATGGTTTGTATTGGATATTGTTAGTGTAGGTTTTTATTTTTCCCTATTATTTAATTAGGAAAATTATATATTTTTGCATACATGGAATTTTTCTACATTCGTGGCATAGGCTAGCTTATGTGGAGATGTGTGTCATAGATGTGTCATAGGTGTCATAAGAATGTCATAAGTAAATCTTTTGTCTGGCTATTCCAAGTATGGGAATTAATTCTCTATTCTTAGCACCCTATCACCACCTTTCATGGTGGAGTTACAATCTATTCTTGGGGTGCTTTGACCACTTTTTGTGAAGGAGTTACTTCCGTGCTCTCCTATATGTATTCTTCACTTTGGCCATTTTATATTAAATGGAATATTGGCTTTTCTCCAAATCGTCTATGCAATTTTCTCTTATTTAATTTCATTTAATTTAGCATTTTGTGGTATTCACTTGCTTCATCCTGTGCAACCATGACTCATGCATCCTCATTATTTAGACCTTGGTGAATCCTCTGATATGGTATCAGAGCCACCCCGGTAACTAGTTGTCTATTTTTCTATTGCTTTCATTAAAACCTAGAGCTTTTTTAAGGCATTTTTTTTTGAAATTTGAAAATTTTTGGGAGATATTACTAGTTCTCTGTACTCTTGTGCCATCCATGGCTTGTTTGGTCTCTCCATATACATGCAAGCAAGATTTTGAAAGATCCAATAATCTTGTTTTTATCAATCAGCTTGCATATTTTGTGTTTTAATCAGAATTGTAGGTTGTCACATGCCTTTGGAATCTCTTGGTAGCTGATCCTACCTTTGCATGCCATATTTTGGGTGTTGGGGTCATTTTTTCTAGATAAAGGTGTCTGCTTTACACTATATCTACATCTTCTGTACATCAACAAAAAACACCTTCTAGATTTTGTTCACAGTCCAGAAAAACCATCTGGGTATCTTTCAATTTTTGCATACATTCTATATACTTTGCACAAACATGCTCAGAAAGCTACAGTAGGACCCCTCTCCATTGGCACTTGCAATTTTGAAGGCAGTTTTCAAATGCTCCATTTTTACTCATACAGACTCCTTTTCCCATGATTTTTTTATTTTATTTTGGATATTGTTTCATGCTCTATGCACTAGTTTAGACATTTTTTTATTTTGATGCTAAGATTTTTTAGAAATAACAGATTCTTAGTCGTGACATTACACAGTTCTCATTTTGGGAACTTAGGAGGATCATAACTTTCACATAAGACCTCGTATCAAGATGATTCTTTTTTTGAAAGTGCATGATTTTTTGAGTAGATCATAGTGGTGCTATTTATTTCTCTTAATATTATGCCAAAGTTGTATTTTCAGCATATGCTCTTCATGAGGGTTTTGTAATGCATTGAAATCAAGACCACTTAGTATTTCTTACTAGTGCCAGTTGTAAACACACTAATATAAAGTGCCAAATCATTTTTTTTTGGGGGGTGGGTTCTTTGATTGAGCAATATTTGAGTTTTTTTAAAAGCTTGTATATTCGATTGTCAAAGACGAAGGGTGAGGCCTGGGTTGGCAAGAGGCCAATTCCCCCTCAAAAAGACCTCCTTTGGATTCCTCACTCTGTGCTGAGTCCAATGAGTGGTTGGAAGGCCACTTTCTCTCTCAAAATATGCATTTTTAATGTTTTAGTGTTATTTTTTGCAAAAACACTAGTTTATAGGAAATTGAATCTTTAATATCCTACAAACAATAATTTAGATTCGAGCGCCATTTGTTTCAAAATATTTTGTATTTCAATTATCCATAGTGTAGACTTATTATATTTTAAAAACACATTAGTTTATAAAGTGCCTAAAATTTGGGTCTCCTGGGATGCATTTTCAGCTAAGTTCGACGTCTTGTTTGCTTAAAGTCTTGCACTCATTACTCTAAGATGCATTTTCAGCTGAGCTCAATGTCTTTTGAGTGTGCACTTCCATATTTAGGGGGGCTCAACATTTTAGGGGGTCATGATTGCTTTTCAGCACTTGCAATCTTTGCTTTCATTCTCCTTTCTACATAATTTCACAACTTGCAATCAACACAACTTCACCTAAATTTAGCTTAAAATGAATTATTTTCAACTTAAATCCCTAAGACCCTTTAACTATCATGAATGGAAGGTTAAAATTTTAATCATTCTTAGAATCAAAGGGTTGTATAGGATCACCATGGGTATTGAAGTAGAACCTAGCACTGATGTTGAAAAGGTTAAGTGGTACAACCATAGTGATGAAGCTTATGGATTACTAATCGTGTCCATGTCTTTGGAACTTCTCTTCCATTTATAAACCACCAAGACTCCCAAAGACATATGAGACACCTTAAAAGTCTTATTTGGGAAGCTTGATGAGATGAGAGGTCATGAGCTCGAAAATGAACTCATAAGTCTAAGTCCTATCAACTTTGACACCCTACAGGACTTCTTCACTAAGTTTAAGGCCCTTAGATTACAATTGAAAGAATTCAGGATAGAGAAGAAAGATGATCAACTCATCTTTTCTATTCTCGCAAAGTTAGGTCCAAGCTATTTAGTCTTTGTCTCCACTTTCCATGGCACAAAAGAGCCCTTGGCACTACATGGAAAATGCCTTCTTTGGATTCATTCATTGTTGACTTGATTAGGGAGCAAGATAAACTAATCCAAATGGGCACAATGAATTCTACTCAACCCTAAGATTTGATAGCTAGAAATGGTAAGGATAAGACTTCAACAAAGGAGAAGAAGAAAAAGAACAATGACCAAGAGAAAAAGAAAGAAAACAACAAACCTACCAAAAATAACACTGAGTCTTCCTTCTCCAATGCTAAACCTAAGAAGGAAAAGGTTAAGTGTGCCTATTGTAAGAAGACAGGGCATGATGAACACAAATGCATGAAGAAACAAATAGATCACCTAACTCATCTTCTAGAGAAGCACGACATAGGTGATCCTGAGTCCATCAAGCAGAATTCATCTACCCAAGATTCTACCAAGGCAAAAGGCAAGGGTAAGGAGAAAGAAAAGGGCAAGGCCCTTATAGAAACTATAACTTCTACAACATCATGGGTCATTGATTCAGGTGCTTCTCACCACATTGGCTCTTCACTGGTTGAGTTTTCATCTTTAGAGCCTTGTAACATGACTTCAATTAGTTTGGGTGATGACACATCAGTTTCTGTTGTAGGGAGAGGGTTAGTTGAAATCAAAAGAGGAACATTCAATAATGTTCTAAGTGTTCTTTCTCTTTTAACCAATCTCCTATCAGTGTACCAAATCACTCACATTGGTCGGGGCATGAGAGTTGAGTTTTCACTAGATTCACTGGCTATCAAGGAGTTGCATAGTGATACTACAGTGGCAGTGGGTAGGGCAGATCACTAAGCAAGGTTATACACCTTCTCACATTTTGCACCTAATTCTTCTCCAACAGCATTGCTGACTCATTCAGATGAAGTTAGCAAATTATGGCATGAGTGGTTTGGCCACCTTAACTACCGCTACATTGAACAACTTTACAAAAATGACATGGTCATTGGCTTGCCTTGTGTCTAATTCTCAAAAGGACTTTGTGAGGTGTGCTCCCTTGGAAAGCATCTCAAAGCAAAATTTGACAAAGGCAAAGCTTGGAGGGATTCACAACCTTTAGAGTTAGTCCACAGTGATATATCGGGACCCTTTCCCAAACCATCTTTCACAAGGGCCATGTACATCCTCACTTTCATTGATAATTTCTCTAGGTACACTTGGACATATTTCTCAAACAAAAGTCTAAAGTGTTTGAAAAGTTTCTAGACTTCAAGGATCTTGTTGAGAAATAGAGTGAGAAATCCATCAAGGTTCTTCAAACTGATAATGGAGGGGAGTATGTCAGCAACATGTTTGGATAGTTTTGCACCATATAGGAGATTGATTTGCAGTGCATAGTCACTTACAGTCCTTCATAGAATGGGGTTGTAGAATGCAAAAATAGGTTCTTAAAAAAGATGGGTAGCTGTATGATTCACTCCAAATCCTTAGCACCATAGTACTGGGCCAAAGCCATCAATTGTGCTTGCTAAAATTAAAAATAGGGTTCCTCATAAAGCTTTGAAAGGGATAACACCCTTTGAAGCTTGGCATAAAAGGAAACTTGACGTTGAGCACCTTAGGGTTTTTGGATCCCCAGCCATGGCCTACATACCGAAGAAATGCAAAGCTATGGAACATTAGTCCAAGCCTTGCATCTTTGTAGGATATTTAGATGGTATTAAGGGGTATTGCCTTCTAGATCTGACCACTCATGAGTTGTTCATTGAGAGAAGTGTCCACTTTCAGGAGAGTCCTAGAGACTCAACACTTGGCACTTCTTTTCTCTCATCAGATCTACTTCTTCATAATGATTCCTTAGATTCAAATCAGTCATAATAGGTTCCTAAGCCAGAGACATCTTCTTCTTCTTTGAGTTTAGATAGCAAGGATAGTGATGCAGAGTCATCCACCTCTAGTCAGTCAGAGGATGAGGAGTTAGCACCTGACTCGCCCACTTTTGGGCCACTTTGGGCCAGACAGACACTTGAGAGTGATGGCACTTGGGTAGGAGATCTCGCAGATGACAAACGTACTAGGGGGATTTTTAGAGAGATCCACATGCCTTCTTTGCTTTAGTTTTGGATCCACAAACTTTTTGAGAGGCATTGGGGGTACTTGAGTGGGATAGTGCTATGGAGGAAGAATATTCTTCCTTAATCAAAAATCACACTTGGGAATTGACTTCACTTCTTAAGGGAAGGAAGATTGTTTGATGTAGGTGGATATATCGGACCAAGTTTGTAGTAGATGGGTCAGTTGATAAGTACAAGGTGTGATTGGTTGCCAAGGGTTTCTCACAGGTGGCAAGCATTGACTACTCAGAGACCTTTGCACCTATGGCAAAGATGGCTTCTATCTGACTCACCTTAGATATTACCACAACACATGGTTGGGATGTGCACCAGATGGATGTGAAGAGTGGATTTCTTCATGGAAACCTAGAAAAGGAGATCTACATGGAGCAGCTGCCAAGATTTGTTCAAGATTCTTCCTTAGTATGCAGACCTAGGAAATCTATCTATGGCATCAAATAGGCCCCTTGGGCATGGTACACCAAGATGGATTCCTTCCTTCTCATAGTGGGTTTCAGTAGGTGCCATTCTAATCCTAATTTCTACTTTTTACGGCAAGATGACTCACTCTTGATTTTGGTTCTTTATGTTGATGACATTTTGATCATTGGGAGTTCTTCATCAACTATTGCAGTGGTGAAGGCATCTCTCCAAGATAGATTTGACATGATAGACTTGGGTTTGTTGCACTAATTTCTTGGCATCAAGATCTCATAGTCAGATTTATGGATTTCTCTTGCATAGCCGAAGTATGCTCTTGACTTATTGGCTCGGTTTCACATGGCTGATTGCAAGCCATCTCTGACTCCCTTTCTATCAGGATTCAAGCTTGAGGCTAACTATTCTTCACCATTTTTTGATGCCACTCGATATCAATAACTTGTTGGTAGTCTCATCTACTTGACTCACACCCCGATCGACATATCATATATAGTGGAACTTGTCTCTAGATTTATGCAGGAACCTCATGAGCTGCATTGGAAAGCAGCTAAGGGGATCTTGCATTACATACAGGGTTTACATAGATACAAGATTCATTACAGACTTGGCATAGAGGTTGATAGATTGGGCTAGTGATTCATAGACTCACAAGTCCACTTCTGGTTACAATTTCTCTCTAGGTTCTAGTCCTATCAATTGCTCTAGCAAGAAGCAGAATGTTATTGCTATATCATCCACAGAGGTAGAATACAGGGGAGCTATTAATGTAGCTACTGAGGCTATTTGGCTTCAGGGGATTCTTTCTGAGTTTGGCATTCCTATCAGGTAGCCCACCATCATTTATTGTGACAACCAGAACACCATTCAAATTTGTAGGAATCCAGTTCTGCACTAGCAGACCAAGCACATAGAGATTCACATGCATTTCATTCAGGAGCTTATTGATAGTTATGTCATTGACTTAATCTTTTACCAGTCTTTAGAGCAGGTTGCAAACATCTTCACCAAACCTTTCATCGAGAGCAAGTTCATTCATCTACGAGCTCTTCTTAGGATGCGGTCTACATCTACAGTAGCATCATCTTCAGGGGGCTTTATAGCCTCTTCATTTCTTTTATGTCTCTCTTTGAGGGGGAGTTTTTTCCTATGGGTTTTCTCCTTTTCTATATCTTATGGGAGATTGCATTTGTACATGGGTACCTCATCAAGCCTAGTTTGTGGGACCCATTTTATATTTCCACACTGCCCACCTAAGTTGCGCTTATGGGGGGTATTAGTGTTTTTTTTTTAATTTTTCCATATTATTTAATTAGGGAAATTATATATTTGTGCATACATGGAGTTTCCCTACATTCGTGGGATAGGTTAGCTTATGTGGAGATGTATGTCATAGATGTGTCATAGGTGTCATAAGAATGTCATAAGTAACTCTTTTTTCTAGCTATTTTGGGTATGGGAGTTACTTCTCTATTCTTAGCACCCTGTCACCACCTTTCATGGAAGAGTTATAGTCTATTCTTGAGGTGCTTTGACCACCTTTTGTGGAGGAGTTACTTACGTGCTCTTCTATATGTATTCTTCACTTTGGCCATCTTACGTTAAATGTAATATTGGCTTTTCTCCAAATTGTCTATGCAATTATCTCTTGTTTGATTTCATTTACTTTAGCATTTTGTGGTATTCACTTGTTTCATCCCGTGTAACCACGACTTGTGCATCCTCATTATTTGGACCTTGGCAAATCCTCCAATACTTCCCTCACAAGAAAGAGCCTTATAAGTGTGTTATGCTACAAAATGCATGATATATCAATGATAATCAAAAATATGTCTCAAGATATAGCATGGTTTGTATTGGATATTGTTAGATCAATAGGGGTATGCCTAGATAGATGTAACAATGTAATTGTTGTGTAGTTTACTAAATTAAAACTAAAAGTCTGCTTAGTTGTTATTTTTCAAGGAAGGATGGAGCATGATTTCCATCATGGCATCCAATAAATCAAAATAATAAATGATGTAGATTATGGCATTGTAAACAATCTAGAAGCAACAAGAAAGCAAGCACACAGGGCAAGAAGCATATAAAATTGGCCTAGGGGACAAGAAAATAAGGGACATGGGCACATGTCACTCAAACCAAAAGGCAAGAATACAAGGCATTTTCAAATTCCCACATACATATACAATTACCAACAAGACTAGCATGAGGGCTGCATGTACATAAAAGAGTATAAGTAAAGGACATTGGCAAATGTCCTAAGGTACACACAAGAATAGAAGTAAAAGACATTATAAAATGTCCTAAAACACACATAAGACAAAAAATAGGAACTGAGAAATGCAATCACATCTAGTTGCTCAAAGCAAGAAAGGGGGGCATGTAAATGCTGAAAATACAATTGCATCTCACTAATCAAAGCAAGAAGTGAAAGTATGCAAGACATGTAGTACAAGACTAGGTAGATGCTAAGAAATGCACAAGTGATATATATTAGTGAGTGTTGATAGAATAATCTATGTAATCTAGTAAGTAATGTACATCATCATGATAACTAGAGTGTGTGGTGTAGGAATGACATAACTTGGATGGTGTAGTCATGTAGAAGATGCCCCCAGTGGATATATATGTCGATGTATGTCTCAAATGTAGAATTAGGATGACCCCTCAATGTGTAGAGTGAACTAATCAAGGATTTGGGTATCACTAAACACACTCAAAGAAGATCAAGTGAAGTATGGTAATGTAGATAAATCGACAAACAAATAGCATAGAACAACAAAATGTAAGTCTACCGTGGTAGTAAAAATGTAAAGCATGGATAATGCATACAGTTAAATGTTTTTGGTATTTTTTTATTTATTTGAATGTTTTTGTATTTTGAAATATTTGAATGTTTTTGTATTTTTGAAATGTTATATTATTTTTTGGTATTTTTTAAATAAGTTATGTACAATCAATCATAAGGAAACTATGTACATGTAATTTAAGAAAATTATGTACAATTAAGCTAAAAGGAAACTATGTCAAAGCATATTAATAAAACAATATGTACATAAATGATGTAAAAAACTAGGTTGGAGGGGGTAAAAGGTTCAAGGATGGATCCTATTAGGGATGGAGATGAATGAAGGGATCATGACCATCATCAAATACCTCAAAATCATCATCATAAGTATGACCATATGCCATATACTATGTATACATGGTGTCTATCTCCTCATGTGTTAGTAAGTTATGTGGTCTTTGTGTAGGTAGAGAGATATTACGTGTAATGGTGTCATCCTATCTAAGGTAAACTAAAGGTTATTTTGGTGGTGAAGATGTTGATTCTCCTTTGGTATGTTTAGCTCTAGTAATAGATGACTTTAATGGAAGTGGTGAAGATGGTGTTGGTGGTGATGTAATATGAATAGAACTCTAAACCTATATTTTATCCAATATCAATTTTAAAGTTGTACATGAGTTTGTATCATGGGCTATGATTCTATGAAAGACAAAATGAGTGGCATTCTACCATGATAACTTGCTAATAGATTTGTGTTGTACTATAGGTAATGTGATCAATCTATGATTAAGTAACATCTATAGCATAATCTATGGTTGACTTTGTGTGCTACCAACCTAAATCTAAATGAATGGCTCTATATCCATAGAGGTAACCATGTGAACTATATGTTCCAAGTTATATTTTTATGGTTGAGAATGTGTGATATATCTTGAGAGTATAGTGTGAGATGATAAAGGTGATGTAGGATGTGTGATGAGAGCTCTAGAGTCATCTCAATACTCTCTTGGGCCAAATGGTGTAAATCTCAATCTACACAAATAGTCATATATGTGTGTAGGTGTCATATTATCATTTGAATTAGCCTAGAGATCTATATCAACATCATGCACATATGGTAACTTAGAATTTATCACAAGGGGTAACTCTGATATGTGAGTCTCATCAACTATAGTAGTAGAATATGGTGGTGTTACAAGAGTATTTGTAATTGATGGAGTAATTATGACTATTAGAGGAGGTGTATTTATATAATAAATTGGTACTACTAGAACTACTATCAGTGATTTTGTTCTTGAAATAGGTGTAGGAACTGTAACTAATATAATAGCTATAATGACTAAAGATATTATGACTGGTTGAGTATCTAGAGTTGAGGAAACAACTTTAAGTGGAGTGAAAGATGTGATAGTCTCTCCTACCTCATATGTATGCATCTGGTCAAGATAAATGTGATGAGGTGGTGCTTAAACTATTATGTGAGGTGTCCCATCTAGTGAAATATTAGAATAAGGCTCTTTAATTCTATAATATCTAAATGGTTGGTTATCTTCTAGGAATGTGTATAAATATCCTTCATGGAGAAACTCAATACATCAATGAAAAGTAGAAGGAACTTCCCCCATAGCGTGTATCCAAGGTCATCCATGTAAAAGGTTATAATGAAGAGGAATTCGCATGACCTAAAATTGTGTAGAGAGGATTTTGGGCCCTACCATGATATTTAAAACAATAGTGCCTAATGTTTGTCATGGTATATAATCAAACCCTATAATGTTCTTATATTATGTTTTCATGTAAAACATATCTAATCCCATGGTTTGTACAAATTTAATATTACATATATTAATTTCAGAACCACTATCAACTAGAACTCTCTTAACTGCACTAGTTTTGATTTGAGCTTGTATGAATAATGGTAAATTTTGATCAATAACTATCTGAGAAGGTATGTCCTCATGATCAAAATAAATAACATATTTTATAGTTTTTAATGTGTTGACCACTGATGAAAAATAGTAAGGCTTTAAATTCATAGGCATAGAAGTTTGAGTCAGTATTTGATAAAGAATGTCCTTGAACACATTTTCTTTCTAAAGTAGTTATAACATGGAAATCTTAGCTACTGTGCTTCTCAAATGATCAAAAATATCATATGCCATGTATGGATGTGCCTATGTAGGGTGGGTTGGTCCTGAAACAAGAGGGAATAGGAGGGTGGTGGGGTTCCTGACTGGGTAGGGGAGGCATGGTGGCACATTGAGTAATAGTTCTAACCACATTATTTACTAGCTGGATAAGACTAGTAGTGGCTACGAGAAGAAAGCATAGATAATAAATAGATTGAGGTAGTGAAGGGATAAAGTGTGTCAACTAGGCTCTCTGATGATGGGTAGTTACTTGGGTAAGATAAAAATAGACCATGCAACATGACTCGGCATGGGATAGAGTCTCCAAGGGAGGTGAGGCAAGAGGTATCTTAACATGTTTAGTAGTGAATTTCCTAATATCATTCCATATTATAAAAAATAAGAATGAAAGGGAAAGAATGAAGATTTGCATTAATATATAGTAGACTTCATCATTCATATGCATGAAAGGATCGAGTATGGACTCCTTATTGTTTGCAATAAATGTTATGAAATAAGTGAAATCCATTTTTTATTTTATATGTGAAATCTGATTTAAATGTAAGGTGATACTTCAAGTAGACAAAGGGACCTAGTATATGCAACTAGGGTTTGAAATAAAATGATTTTCAAAATTACTATGATAAATTTAAAATTTAAATGTGAAATTATGATATAAATATTTAAGAAAAAAATAGAAAAAGTACACATGTAAGGTGATATCTCAAAAGCATAAGACCTAGTATATGCAACTAGGGTTTGGAATAAATGCCTTTTAGAATTACTATGATAAATTTTAAATTTTAAATGTAAAAATCTAAATTAATTATTTAGAAAAAATCAATAAAATAATGAAAAAATCAAAAGGAAAATTTCCTAGGGTTTCTAGGGTGTTTGTGCACAAATGAATTAAGTTAGGTTCACTAAATGATTTAACTTTTCTAGGAATAATGGAGTATTATTTCTATTTTAGTTAATGGTATGGATTATTAAATTATTAAATAATATTTTGATAATTGCAATCCTAAATTGTATCATTTTTTTGTCTTTTTTACCTTTCTAAAAATAGCAATAAATAAGGAGAAATATGACTTAGCTTAAAACTAAGCTGCGATGGCTAAGATAGAGCTTGAAACTGGCTATGCAAGATTGAGACAATTTCATCAATCTAGATATAGATTTCATTTGATTAAATGATAGGAGAACCAAAAATAGGACACTTCGAGGTCTGGCATTGTAGTTTGCTCTTGCCACTATTTTCCAAACTACTCATACAGACCTGAGCTTTATGTGTTCTATGTGTTGTTCTTGTGTGAGCCTACCTATGAATTCTTAAGTGTTGAGTGTTGACAGAGCTCCTTTTAGAGATAATTTAATCTTTAAAACCCTACACCTTCATTGTGTTTGATACAACTTGAGAAAGAGGGGGGGGGGGGGGGTGTTGCGGGCGGGGGGGGGGGGGGAGGTTAGTGTGTGTAAGATGCACTAAACATGTGATCCACACCCTTGTGTGGGAATTCTACCTACATACCAATACTCTTAAGAGGGATAAATCTATATGTAGTTCTCCCACCTAATGTGCTTTGTAAAATAGTGTGATGCAAATGAAATAGTGACAAATTGAGAGTGCTTGAGGTGGTTAGGGATTGATATGAGAGTTTTAATGTGTTTACAACTATGTTGGCTGACTATATGAAGAGAATAGGGAAGCTTTCCTTAGTATTTTGTTTGTATTCTTGCTTGATTTGTAATATTTATAACCTCCTTTGATAAATGATCTTTGGATGGGCTTTTATAGGGAACTATGGGTCATGGGTTAGATGTATTCATGTTAGGTTGACATGAAGAATGATAGGAATCAGATGAAAACTATCATTGGGGATCAAAGTTCAATTAGATAGGAGTGTCAAAAATAGGACACCCTAGGGTCTGATGCTATATTCTAGGTATAGAGCTCCTATCCTACAAGCTCGAGACTTGGGGGGATAGGATTGGCCTAGAAAATAGAGTCTAGCTGAGCTAGAATAAGTGTTTGAAAGGTTACAGATGAGTGGAATAGAGAAAAAATGTGTCTAAGAGGGTCAAAAGAGCATGCAAGAAGTTCCTATGGATAGGGTGTCACAAGTAACACTCAAACTACCACTTTGGAAATTTTATATGACTACACATCCTCATATTTTCTGATAAGCTTGGTGTTCCCTTTAATAGTAACATGTTTTTATATAGTGTACATACATATCCCAAAAGACCTAAAAATCATAAAATCTAGAAAAGGCCCCAAGATGTCTTATCTTATGCCTATTCCCCCATTTGCATCCATATCCATTCCCTTTGTATCTCATTTCCATAACCAATTCATAGTTATCCATCTACTATTGTCTTTCATCCCTTATTCAAAACTAGTGCAAATATAGTCTATATTGAACTAGCATTGACCTAGTCTCACTTTAGCTTGATAAGTCCTAAGTCTCGCATCTAAGTTCAAAGCCTAGTCAATCCACAAGTCAACTAGCCTTATGTTTAAGTTGAAATTTCCTCAAGAACACCCTATCCAAAACCCTATTCCATTCTAATTATGATCAAGATAAGTCTATTCATACTTATTCAATGGCATCAATTATCATCCTCATTCATCCCATCCTTCTACATTTAGACAATAAGACAAGACCCTATTTTCTTGATGTGTATATATTTTTGTGTTTATGATCTATGTGTTTTTATTTATCTTCTTTTTCTAGTCACTTATCTATACATGTTTGTCTGTATATATCTTTTTTATCTTATTTTGATCTTTCTTGTAGTATAAATCATTTTGCTTATTAAGCAATGAAGAGGATGCTATGATGACTCCAAAATCTATAATGATGTTTTTAGGTGCCCTTGATGATGTAAAGTTCATTATTTTCCCCTTTAATAATTATGCATTTTGGCACAATGTCATTTTTGTCATACATATATCATGGAGAATATTGCCTAGTGTTACATTTAACATCATATTTTTAGACTATGATGAGCCTTATTATATCAATGTTGGCTTGATAATAGACACATTTATCATTTCTCCTATCCTCTCTCAAGTACTTAAGTGTCTAATCATATTAATCCCATTATCAAGTGGATCATTCTAGTCCATTCATTTAATATCCAATCATTCCTCCAACCCATTTATCATCCCATCTATATCTTCTAGTTACTTATCCATCAATTATCTAGTCATCAACATATAACATTTCATCTCCTATCATTTATCCTAGTCTTCTATCTTCATTTCTAACATCTAAGTTGCATCTTTTATCTAAAACCTAACATGTCTAATAGTCATTTTCATCATATTCCTCTAGTATATCTTCTCATCTCTCATCTAGTCTAAACTACATTAACCTAAGGTCTTTTCACACTATATAGGTAGTGCTTAATCACATGTGCTTGAGGTTAACTCATCCACTCTCTCCTCTTTCCCCACCATTTTTTATTGTATATATCTTATCTCTCCCTATCCTAAAGTCTTTCATCATTCAAATCCTTGAGCTATAATATCATTAATAAATCAAGATATGGATCAATCACCATCCCTACAATCAACTCCCTAATGTTTTTAAAATTATCCACACCTATTGATTGGGCCCGACAAATCAAAAAATCCATCGTTTCTTCCATTAGTCATCCTTTATCATTGATTGTTCAATTCAACATTTAATGTTTATAGTTCTTACTTTGATTGGGGCATAATCAAGACCATAACTCTTTCGTCTCTCACTCCCTTACATGTGTCCTTGCTAGGGGAATTGTCACTATTAATCACATTGTGGATCATTGATTCAATTGCATTATAGCCCAATTCCTCCCCTTCATCCTTTGGTCACTCAATCATATCATTTATTTTCTATCATTCCATTCATAATATAGTTTGAATTTAAATTTGGTCTACACTCATCCTTAATCTTATCAAGTCAGTATCTTATTTTGGCCCAATGTTCTCCCATGCATGTGTCCTTACTTGGGGATATATCGATAGCTAGTGGCCTTATCTATTAATTATCTTGGTCTATAGCTCTCATTGGCATGTGTCTTTGCTTAGGATATGTCGAAATCTTATGATCTTTTATCTTATCTTCATCATATTATGGTTGATTCCCCCTTAGGATGTGTCCACCATTATGATGGTCATTTTCATTCCCTAAACATAGGTATATTCTAGGGGAATCATCACTTTAAATCTTATTACTTATGTAAATTTCATGTTCTTCATCATCTCTCCCACATCTCACATCCCATCCCCTTGTCAATTTGTCCATCCTGCCCCTTGTTTTTTCTTTTCAAGTGGCCATACATCTCCTTCTCTGTATGTATCCTCGAGAGGGCATCATATCACTAACATCATTTACTAGCATTCATCCATGAGTTTCTTTCTTATTTAAAAAACCATTACTCCTTTTACTTCATCCAGTCACATTTCATTTTAAATAGGGGAAAATGTATGCACATAAATTTTTTTGATTCTTTTATCATCACTAATAATATTATTAATCGACACTACATCTCTAATAATCCTATTTAATTTTGTCTAAATTATCCTTACTAATCCTCTTAGTCATTATTTTAACACCCATTTAATTATTTTATATCTATGCATTGAAATTATATCATCCTACAAATGAATTAGTTATTCTAATCATGTAGTATTTATCATCTAACCCCAACTTATCCATAATATGGGAATTTAAAATTCTCTTCCAAATATCCTAGCCTACGAGTAACCTCTCCTACATCCCTAATTTTTAATCACCCATCTAATCACCTCATCTAACCACCTACTAATCTTGCTTAGTCTCCTAATGGATTCTAGAGCTCTAGAACTCTAGAATCTTCCTCTATTCTCTCTATCCTCTCTAGAAACCTCTATAACTAGAGAATTCTTAGGAATTTTTAATTCCCTTCTAATTTCCCTCCATTTGCCTATTTAAATCCATGACTCCCTCCATTCCAAATAATGATAAATCCATGTTATTGTTGGGATTAGTTTTCACATTGAGTGAATTTAGGTATTTATTGTCAGGATCCTACTCCACCAATAAGAGTATATATGATTACCTCTTGTATTAGCAACTAAACATGGAATTTAACCAGAATGATAAGTAACTAGAAATATGAAACAACACAGGATATGAGAGACAATACACAATTGTATTAATAATCACTTAGAAGAAAATACAATAAAGAAGATGCCACTTCTTCTTCCACCTCAAAGGCTTGCCACACCTCAAGGACTTCTTCCCTCTCTCTCTTACGGTCCCAACACATAACTCAAATACAAAATTATTGTTCACTTCCACCAGTCAGTAACAACACTGCCAATACACCAAGTACACAACCGTACTTCAAGTAGATCTCCCTTTCCTTGCTACCACGTGCAAATCAACAGACCTTACTTACCCTGTAGATATCTCTACACCCTGAAGAACCCTTGTCCTTGCCTCACCAAGTCCTTATGATTCTTCAACCAGTATCCCAGTGGATCTTCTACCTGAACTTGCACATCTGTAACTCTCCAAGATTATACACACTCAGCACCCCTTTGGAACTAGGAGGAACACACCATGCTCTCTTCTCTCTGAAGGAGCTAATTTCTGCTCTCTTACTCTCTAGCACACTTTTACAATATAGCCCATGAGTCTATTATATAGATATCATGCATACAAGACCCTAATTACAATAATTAGAAACGCAACTCAAGACTATAATTAGCCTCTTAACATGCAAACACTTGGTTCGTTAACAAACTATTCGTTAAACTGGCAATTCTGAACCACACAGGCGACCGATGTCGGTCCCTGTCTGCCTAGAGATGACTGACACCGGCCGATCCCTGACCGACGTCAGTTGCTCTTCTTGTCTAATCCTACCGATGTCGATTGGCCTGACCGATGCTGATGTCTGTGACACTTCAGCAACTCCTCCTATTCGCAACCTGGTGAAGGTTTTAACTCCACAACCTAACATTTATGGAATAGTAAATAGTAAATTAGTATATATAGATTGATATTTACCAAGAGGTAAATATAGTTGGTCAATTAGTTTATATATTAGATTATTGTTATTTTAACAATATTACGATAATAGATTTTATATTGATTTATTATTTATATTATTCATAACAATAATATAAACTATTATAGGATTTTAGAAGAATTTATAGGTGAAATTTTGTACGTATTTGAGAATTTCTTATTATAGGAAATGTTATCCTATATATTAGTATTGTGTTCAAAAATATTTAATAAATCAGAACATAGCAGATTATTTTGTGTTTAAAAATTCTCTCTATGCATGTGTTAAATTCTTTGTTTGACTATTTGAATCCACAACAGTGGTATCAAAGTGGGTCGTATCATATTAGATATGGGTTAGATTTGAAATGCCATTCTGATCTACAAATTAGGTTGACACAATAGGTGATAATTTATTCTGGAGCTAAGTTTGGTCAAGGCTGTGTCATCTCATTAGATTTCCCATATAGCATGTTATTCTCATGTTTTATTGACATCGCCTATGCACCTGATTATTATTATTTGTATTTAATACATCTATGCATTTTCATCCATATTCACATAAGCATGAACAAAAATGCATATTAATTCTTATTATGATCCTCTATGCCAATTTTTTATTGCAGATTTCATAATTATCTGTATACTATTTCTAAAATGTTGATAACTAGTTGTCTTTGAATTTTATCATAGTTGCGCAGTCAATTTGTATTCAACTATAGAAGAACCTATATTAATTGTTATATTCACCTATTCATTTCTTTATCCATGCTCAGTTCAACGATGTCAATTTTGGAGACATATCTAATTCATTTCTATAGAGCTCTCCTATGCACAAGCAACTGAAACATATTCATTTACAGAGGATCATCCATGGTATTATAAAGCATCATCTTCCACTTGTATCAAGCCTACCTCAGTTTATGCCAAGCCCGATGGCTCACAGAAATAGAGTTGGATATTGGATGACTCACCTCAGTACTCCCATGTCTAGTAGATCCAATATAAGGGTTGGTGGACATCTCAAATATCAATGCAACATATGAGATCAATACAAGGTGTGAGAAGATATAAAGACAATGCAAAGGTTTGCCAAACTATCCAGGCTTAGCTTATTCACCACATCATCAATTAAGTCATTATCTACAAAGTTGAAGAAATTTAGTTTTTTATTATGTAAATTTTTTAAAGTCCTAGTTTGTAGATTGAGCTTTTAAGATTTAAGTTAAGTTATATCTTTTTTAATTAGATTTTATGATTTGATTTTTAATTTTGTTGTCAAAACAATAGTTTTGTTAAGGTCCTTATTAAATATAGGTTTAGAATGGTTAGACTTATTTTTTATTTATAGTAAATATTTCTTAGTGATAGTAATATTGTTATTTCATGTTAGAGTCTAAAGTCAAATTGTCTAAAATCCACTTTGTCAACATCATGTATATTGGTCTAAGTTTATTATAAGTTAATTTTTGTCATTTGTCATTTAATCATGAAAGTAATAATAAGTCAAGATTCAATTTGTGTGTTGAGTCATTGTCAAGAAATTTGAATGTCAAAGTCATTATAAAATAGAGTATCGTCTTTATTTTCGAAATTAAAATGAGTCAAGAGTTAAACATCATGAGTCATTTTTTCAAGATTTTATTGTATGTCAATATTAAAAATCAAGTGTTAAGAGTCAAGCAGTCATTAAAGTCAATTTCTTTATTTTACGGATGCATTTTCGCTTATATGTGATTTCTATATTGTGGGGGGAGCGGGGGGGCGTGGGCGGGCGGCGATTTCCCTCAAAAAAATCATGTACTTGAGCTACATTGACATACCTGTTGAGTAAGTAGTATCATTTACTAGAGGATAGAAGATACATGGAAGATGGAAGTCTTTCAACAAACTCGCATCAGTTGTCAACGATGGAGCCACACCAATGATGTGATGACATTTTGGGGTGTGTTATTTTTTAGTTGTGTGGATTTTAGTTATTTCAGTGTAGTAGTTACATTTATTTTTTAACATGTGTAAAAAATAAATAGTTGTACCTATTCACTTGTAAATAATATTCTCATATAACCTTTTTGTATATTTACATTGAAAAATATTTATCTAAAAATAATTATAGCAATCATGATGAAATATTAGTGGTAAATCTGTAAAAACCATGTTATAAAGTTAGTAGTAAACTTGAAAAAACCATCTCTGTAAGGTTAGTGGTGAACCTGAGAAAACCATTATGTAAGGTTAATAGTGAACTTGAGAAAATTATTCTGTAAGGTTATTGGTGAACCTATGAAAACTATTTTTAAAGGTTATTGATGAACCTAAAAACCCAATTGGAAATGAGCATGAAGGAAGAGATGTGCAATGACAGATGTATGTAGTAAAGATCATGAACACATGGAGGTGGAACAAGATAAAAAAATGAGATATATTGTACCATGTGAAAACTATAAGGGGAATGTTGGGATTAGTTTTCACATTGAGTGAATTTATGTATTTACAGGATGGTAAATAGTAAATTAGTATTTACAAATTGATATTTATCAAGAGGTCAATATAGTTGGTTAGTTAGTTTGTATATTAGAGTATTGTTATATTAACAATATTATGATAATAGATTTTATATTGGCTTGTTTTTATATTGTTGGTAACAATAATATAAACTATTATCCAAGTTTTGGATATTTTATAGTTGATATTTTGTAGGGATTTGAGAATCTCTTATTATAAGAAACATTATCCTATATATTAGTATTGTGTCCAGAAAGATTTAATTAATCAAAACATAGTAGATTATTTTGTCTGTTTAAAAATTATCTCTATGTATGTGTTAAATTCTTTGTTTAGCTCTTTGAGTCCACAACAAATAAACTAATACATTAATCATTTCATCAATCAATCAATTAATATGAATCCATTATATCTAAGGCTTTTAATCAATCTAATATCATGCTGAAATTCTTAGTCTATTTGTAAGCAATCCAACATCTATAATCTTTAGTCATTATGTTTGAATTTAAATTGAAAACATTTGGATTTAGATTAGAATGTTGTTTTAAATGTAAATTTAATTGCATTTTGATCTAATGGTTTCCAATTTTAATGGTAAAATGTTATTTTGAGTAGTTTTGGATAAAATTGTATTTCCAAATCCATTGCTCAAAATTTTCATCTCACAATTTTCTGACAAGTTTTATGGTCGATTGTGTTTTCTTGCTACATTATATTTTTTCCGTTTGTATGTGGTCCAATTACATATCAAATCTTTACCAACCACATATGTTCTCCTTTTCAATGTATATTTATACCTTTATATTTTTTGTCACTTTTGTATTTGATTTCTATTGAGTATTTTTCACCATGATTGTCATTTGGCTTATGCCTTCTTATTTGTTGATCACATCTTGATTTTATATCATGTGGCCTTTATCTTCTCATTTGATTAACTATAGAGTATTTATGCACTATGGCTACCACCATGTGGCTTTTCAATCACTCAATGATATTTCATACCTATCTTTTAAATTTAGATACTTCCCTTATAGTTTAGCACATTACACCTTTTAGTTTAGTGATAATAAAGCCTTTGGTTTACTTATCGAAATCTCATTTTATTTAATTTTCCTTTTATCTTTCTTCCTTGAACATCTACTATCCACACTTAAACACAATATGTTTAACTTGTATTCATGTAACCATATAAGAATATTCCAAGATTTCATGTGGCTAGTACACCACATAAACCAAATTCATACAAGGTGACAGTCATCAACAGTCCCTACTGTTAGGGATTTATGTTCACCACGGATGTTTATTGTAGGAACTTTTAATCTCAATGAATTAACTTAGATAACCACCCAATAGAATCAATGCAAACCTTTCCCAGGTCATCTCATCATTGATATGAATCCATATTCCTTACATAAAATCAAATTTGTCATGATACTTCTATAATTTAAATGTATATAACCAAAAATATAATAATTGAATGTTTATTTATCACAACCATTATTATATATTTATTTATATATATAATTTAATATAAAATAATCAAAAAGTACATTAAAAAAATCATGATTCGTAATCATATAATATAATTCAATTAATTTATTCAATTGTAAACATTACAATAATAAGCTTTGCATATCTAAAATCTTAATCAATGAGATTTTTTTGGGGGTGCTTATAAGTTTTCAGGTTGATATTTGCATACACAGTCTGTGAAGGTTGTTTTATCCATGCCACCAACTTCAGCTGGAGGTGATTTAACTCTACCAATCAAGTCTAAAAGTTTAATTAGATCTTTTCATCTATTCTCAACTTCAATTGCAAAGAATAAATAAATATTTAGAGACCCTTAAGACAATTTCCCATACTTTCTTTTCAAAAAAAACACTAAAATTTATTTGATCCGCGTCTCTTATCTAGCATCTTATTTGAATAAATATTTTTTGAGGGATAAGAACATGGACTTTTTAATCCATGTGAATGGAATTGGCGAAAATGACATCATAATGTAGGCGGCAGTCACAAATTTCTGAAAAGAGAGATACAGAAAACCAACCTTCAAGCACAAAACAATTTTAAAAAGGCTATTTATTATGTTATTATTTTCTGAGAGTACAAAAGTATGCAATTCCTAATCATTTCGATTTTGAGTTGCTTTAAGATAGGAATAACATCCGAGTAAGATAAAGAAATAAAATAGTAATAATAGGATTTTAGAATCGCAATTCCTCTAAAACCATTCTGAATGCTATCAAATATATTTATTTAAAATTAATTAACAGGTATTTTAATAGAAGAGACACTTTTATTAACATGTATATTACGATTAAGATTTTATGTAGATGTTAAGATTTTAAAGCTAAAAACAATTCGTAGTATACGAATAGAATATATTTGAGTTCAAATATTAAAATATTTTTAAAAAATTATTGTAAGAGGTTTATTTATTTACTTATTGTATATTAACTAGAAAGGATGAAACAATAGCAGACAGACACGAGAACTACGTGACAGCCGAAAAATGACAACAGTTTGAGAATTTTTAGGCAGTAGATAGGAATAACATCTCCTCCAATCGTGCCTTTAAAGTGTTTATTTTGTGACGAACTGAAGAAAAGAGTAGACATAATTTTTGAGGGCTTTGGAGGAAAGTTTTAGATAGGACTTTTGCTAAAACCAGACAACAGGGTTTTTACAGAAAGATTTGTTGGACATGGTTTTTGTAGTCACAGTTGATTCACAACGATAGACAGTTTTTATAACTAGGACAAAGGGAGGTCAAAAAAATTCAACCAGGGGCCTTAAAACTTACGTGTAAGTTCACATTATTCTATTTCAAAATGTTCAAATAAATATTTTTTTAAGGTAAATATTAGAAAAGTAATTTTTATTCAAATAAACTATATATAAATATAAGATTATTCACCCCAAAAAAGGTGGTATAAAAGCACACAATAAAATTATCCATCTTTTATATTTGTTATAATAATTAACATAATAAAATATATTTCATCAAAAAACAAATAAATTATATATCAAGTGATGAAGGACAACCCAAAAAAGATTAAGGATAACTCAAACTCATTTGATTAAGGACATAACATATAGCAAAGTGATACTCAAAAAAAAAAATCATAAAAATACTCTAAAGGGACCATAAACAAAATATTAGAAAATAAAGAGGTTGCATACATTGTTAGAGGAATAAAGGGTCATTTGTATTGATGCAATAAAATAATTACAAATATAAAAAATCTTACAAGGACAATTAATTGATGGGAGGGAAGTCACATTCAGGCATGCTAATTTTGTTTAATTGCAAAGTACATATCCCTACAATAGATTCATGTGTTTACCCATACCTTAATCCTAGCCATTACATAGGCTCAATGTTTGGTGCATTAGGGTCTTACATGCATCTGAATATGTTGGGATGCCCACAGACCATTGTATTAGGCATAAGAGAAAGATTAATTTACATGAATTCAAAGTAATTTTTTAATTACAAAATACATATTCTTGAAATAGACCCATGTGTTTACCCATACCTTCATCTTAGACATTACATAGGCTGAATGGTTGGTGCATTAGGGTCTTACATGCATTCAAATATGTTGGGAAGCCCACAGACCACTATATTAGGTATAAGAGAAAGTTTAATCTACATGAATGCAAAGTAATATAAAAGGATCTTAAGGTGTAGATAGATTTACTATTAAAACTTATAATTATTCTACCATGGATAGTGCACAATACCTAAATAACCACTGGTGAAATGAAAATAGTGCAAACAAAAAAAGGCAAGAAAAAAAGGTGGAGGAAAATTTTAAAAGTGCTTCAAAAATGATCAAAACCAAAACAGTTAGTGAAACAATGCCATAAAATTAATCACTACATCTAGCAATGGAGTGATAATGCATACGGGATGCATGGATTAGTCTCAAACAACAAGAGGAAAGGAAAATAATAAAGTATGCAAAATTATATTATCAAACAAAATGAAATAGATGCATATGTGGAAAACAAAGACAAAAAGAATGAAAAGGTCATGGAATGAAAATACCTATATAGCCCCACATCAACACCATTAATGTGGTCACTAGAACTATATGTCAACAAGTTAATGAACATGAAAAATACACATGACACCATAAAATGAAATGAAAAATATAAGTACTATAAGATGAAATTAATCATAAAATCCAATTGTAAATTAATAAGAGAAAATAAAATACTCAAAGAGAAAGCAAATAAATTATAAAAAACTGTGGAAAAAGGAAAACAAGAGCTGGTCACCATAAACAAGCTTTAAATCAATTGAAATGAGTATATTAAAATGGTTTAAGAGTGGAAAAATAAGGAGACATAAGACAAATTAAAGAGATTCCATTCTCAATAGAAAACATTTAATTACATAAAATAAATTGAGAGACCAAATTGAGGAGGCAATGTCTTGAGTACAAACAGTTAGAGGATCATCAGACAAGTAAAAAGAACTCATGACAAAACATGTTAATGTGAAAATGAGAGAATAAATAGATATACATGATAGGGATAAAAACATTGATATTAATTGTTTGAAATATTATGGTGAGGATGAAAATACTAACTAGTTGGAAACAAAGTTCTTAGGTGACAAGTTGTAATAGATAGGCCATATCCATCAGGAAAATAGGATTATAAAAGTGATAAGAGAAGTAAGGATCATACATATAACAGTTATCATGAGAAGCATAAAATAAAAAAGCATGATACTATGGAAAAAATAGCTACTTAGGGCCAATTTTTTTACATGGAAATCCCAACTTCATTACAACAAGAAGAGAGAAGGAAAGGATTTGAGAAAGTGAGTGTGGATGAAATATAAGAAAATGAACATGGATATAGAATGGAAAAACCTAGATCAGACACAAAATAACACAATAAAAAAGTATTGATGGCCCCCATGATAACTTGAGCATTATAATTTAGAACTAAATATGTTATCAATTGAGGAGAGGTTCCATGTTGGGGCCCATAATAGAGGGGAAAGACATCGTCAATCTTACTTAAACTAGTGAATATGATGACCTTAAAAAATTATAAATTATGAAAGGTATAAGAATATTTATGTTTAAAATGAAATGATTAAAAATTTCAATAGGCATGAAGGAATAATGATACTAATCATATAAATTTAGGGTAGAATTATCAATGTGGAGAAAGAATACCCAAACAAGCAGTGCATATAGTTGAAGATAACTAAAATTGAGTTAAAAATTAGGATCAACAATTGTAAATTTGCATTGAAAGGCTAAAAACATATTTAAAAAGGGAATTATACTAATAAGACCCATATGCATCACTAAAAGTGACATTTCAATTCCTAACAACTTGGGGAGGTCATGCTAATAAATGACTTCAGTGCAAGTATAAATAAACCATGCCATCAATTTGAAAAACAAATGCAATGTGAAAATAAATCCATTATGGTTAGACGAAGAAGGACATCATCAATAAAAAATGGTATCACAAGATGGAGGTGGGAGTGTTGCACACATTGGATTAGAATTATTGAAGACATGTAGTATCTTTGACATGATTGTATGTGTAATGAAAGTACTTAGATGATTCGTAAAAATAAAATTATATATCTTAGAATTAAGAATAAAATAAGTAGATCCCCAATAATAATTGGTGAAATAATAAAATACTTAAATATTATTACTAAGCCACTTCGATGGGGGAACCTCCACAACAATGCAATAAAAATAGAATTCATGATATCATGATTAAAAACCAAACACTACCTCTTATATATACTCTAATTAGGCATGGTTATTCCTTAGGCTGATCATACTAAGAACATTGAGAAATGTAATAAGATAATATGAAGGTATGTAAGCCACAATTCAACCACACATAACCCTAGATGAAATATATTTGAATGGCATAGCATACCCTTCCCCTTTAAAACAACATTATCCTCAACTTTGAATCAAACTATAATTTTTCTATAGGAACACTTCATCCTCCCATTTACATCTTCAGAATGCAGGTTCTTCCATTTGATCAAATACTCCTTAATCTCTCTAGTTCATAGTTAGTACACATGTGAAGGACCCCTTTAGGATCTATAATGGCTTGGCCTTCTTCATCCAATTCTAGTAACTTGATATGAGTGGAAAATCTATGTACAATTATCTTCTTAGGGCAAGATACATGGAAAACTGGTTATGTGTGAGTGGATGGGGGAAATTCCAATTTGTAAACCATAATACTAATTTTCTACAAGATCTGATAATGACCATAATATTTAGGTGATAGATTTTTATCTTTTCGATATTGATTCATAGGCATATAATTATATGGAATTACAAGCAAAAAGACCCACTCACCTATCTCAAAATTCCACTCACTACAATGTTGATCTGCTTATTGTTTCATTATATTTTATTTCATTACTAAATTCTCTTGCAAACTAACTAGTACCTCTTGCTGATGGTGAATGTGTTCCTCAACAGCTGAAACCTTGGGACTAACTATCAAGGAGGAAGTGATGGATGGGGATTGATACCAATACAATGTTATAAAAGGAGATGTTTTGGAAGAAGTGTGAAAAGAAATGTTATACCACCATTTGGCAAGTGGAAACCAATGAATCTATTTGCCTTGTTTGTTGCAAACAATACAAAAAAGATACCCTTATAGACATTTTTGTACTACATATATTTATCCATAAATATTGAGGATGATAAGATAAGATATGAGCCAATTGGGTTCCCATACATGCAAATAATTTATTCCAAAAATTACTAGTGAATATGAGATCTCAATCACTTGCAATGATCTTTAGAGTACCATGCAATTTCTAAACTGTATTGAAAAAAGAAAAAATAATTATATCATGATAAAGAACAAAAATTAGCATACTTGGTGAGTTGATCCAAAACTACCATGATAATATTTTTACCCTCAGACCATGGTAACCCAGTAATGAAATCCATGGAAACTTCCTCTCAACACGAGAAAGGGATGGATAAAGGCTACAAAAGACTTGGGGTCTCAATGGTTTCACCTTTTCTCTATTGACATACCATGCATTTAGTCATATATTTTTTGACATACCCTTGATTCCTTCTTAAAAAACTTTCTTGATTCTATGATAAGTTTTAAAAAATCTAGAGTAACCTCTCAGTGGAGATGCATGAAGTTTCTGTAGGATTTTATGTTTGAGGAGAGAATGATTATAAAGTTATAATATGTCTTTATAGCATAATGTGTTCCCCTTTCATGTAAAATTTTTAGCTCCCTCAGAACTCTTCTAAATATTTTGAACCAAATTATGAGTATCATTATCATTATCCCATTTTGATCTTGCTTCCTCTAGCCAATTTGCCTACCAAATAGTCATTGCACATAACAATGCCTCAACTTATTCATCCCTCTAGGATAGTGCATAGACCACCACATTCTCTTTTCCTTTCTTATATACTATTTCAAAATCATATCCTAATATTTAAGTAACCAATTTTCTTTATTCTTCAAATGACAATCATTATTCCAAAATATATTTAAGGCTTTCATGATTAGTCTTTACCTAAAAGTAAGGACCCATTAGATAAGGTCTCCATTTCTTGATTGAATTTAGGATAACCATCATCTCTTTATCATAGATTATTTTGAGACAATTTTTTCCCTTCAGTTGGAAAATTTCAAATGTTAGTGGTTTGCCTTCTTGCATGAGTACAACTCTCATTCCATATCTTGATGTGTCACAATCCACAACAAAAGTTAATAAAAGATTAAAAGTAGCCAAAACTAGAGCTGTGCACATAGCCAATTTCAAGTATTCAAACACCTTGGTAGTTTAATAAGTCCATTGGAAGAAGTCTTTATTCAACAAAGAGGTGAGTGGGGCTGTAACGTTACCATAATTTTTTGGCACACTTGTGATAGTAACTAGTTAGCCTCAGAAATCCTTAAAGGTTCTTGAGGTTCTTGGGAACCTATCATGCCATCATCACTTGTATTTTTTTAGGATTGACTTTTAATCTTTCATGTGAAATAATATGACCTAGGTACTCCACCTCTTAGATACCAAAATCACATTTGGAAGATTTGGCATAAAGTTGATGTTGTTACATAACTAAAAGTATCTATTTCATATGCTTTAAATGGTCTTCCCAATTTTTAATGTAGATGAGTATATCATCAAAATACACCAATAAAAACTTTCTCAAAAATGGCCTAAAAGTAGTATTCATTAAACTCTAAAATGTATACGGTGCATTTGTGAGGCCAAAAGGCATGACTATAAATTCATAATAGCTTTCATGATTTATGAAAGTTGTTTTAGGTGTGTCTTCATTGTGAATTCAAATATCATGATACCTAGAGAAAAGGTCTAAATTAGTAAAATAAACATCACCATTCAATTAATCTAATAAATAATAAATTACTGGAATAAGAAACTTATCTTTGATGGTGTACTTATTGAGTTATCTATAGTCTAGGTACATATTTTAAGTGTCATCCTTATTCTGCACCATGACCATAAGGAAAAAATATTCACTTTGACTGTGTCGAATGATTCCTAATTTCAATATATATTATACTATATTTTAAATTTCACTCATTTAGGTATAGGGATAACTATAGGGTCTGATGTTGGGTGGATTACTTCTCAAATTGAGTTTGATGGCATGATCATGCATATGTCTTGGAGGAAGTCCCTTTATCATGTCACCAAAAATAATGTAATGATCATCCAACACCCTTTGAAAACTAGGATGTGTAGACTCCTTAGTTGGTTTAATCTATATGGAAAATAAATGTGCCACATATCCCCCAACACCTTTTCTAAGAATCTTATTCATTTGATGGGAACTAACTAGTTGTGGAGATTTAGCTTGTAATCCACATAGTTCAAAGGTCCTAACTTTTAAGTGGAACCTCATAAATAGTTCCTAGAAATTCATCTCAATAGTGCCCAAAATGGTGAGCAACTATTGGAATTTAATAATTAGTAACCCATATAAATCTTAATGCTATGAATTTTTTTAAAATAGTTGATGGTACCACCATCTATAATAATGACCTAAAATTTTAGAGATGGATAAATTAAATAGTTTAAATGAGTATCCAAATTACTATTGGTGAAGTTATGTGTACTCCCATAGTTAATTAACATAGTCACCTTTTGTTTCTTCAAGAAACCCACCACATTAAGAGTTTAATGAGTATTAATGCTTCAAAGTGAATGATAAGAAATAGTAGGTTGAGAATCTTCGGATTCATCATCAAGTTCTTCCAAACATGCCCCTAAATCCACATCATCTTATTCCTTCTCATTGGCACCTTCAATGTAAAACTTATTTTCATCACACCAATGTCCTTTGCTCTATTTTCTATCTCATTCAAAACACAAACCTTTTGCATGTTTTTCTTCAATTTTTTGATGTGTCAATCTAGTGGCTAAGGAAATGATGGTGGTGGGAAGAAGTGTTCAAAAACATTAGTGAAATGTATTCATTTGATTATCTCTTTTTACTCATCCAGGTGTGACCTTATTATGTCTTCAAATACATTATTGGGATGAAACATGTGAACCTCCAATTGGATGTTATCTTTGAGGCCAACCAAAAATAATCTAGTCAGATTTTTCTTAGTGATGTTTACCACATATAAGAAGATATTTTGAAATTGATGAATGTAATCCTTTATAGTCTTAGTTTGTCACAACATGGCTAGTTGGTTTAATTATTTTTCATATACATTTTTGTGATACTAGAGCTACAACTCTTAAGAACATACTAACTATGAAATTGGGATACCCTTCTTTTTATTTTGAGCACACAACCAATGATACCAAATGAACTACTTAGGTTCCAGATATAGAGAGGCCATGAACACATTTTATGAATAGAGAGTCTAATGTATATCAAATAAATTTTCAATTTAAGTAATCCATGTCTGTGAATCATTATCATCAAACTTTCATAGGTCCACTTTCGATATAATAGCTTCATACTAGGGTTGGGATTATGATTGTTTGGAAGAGGAGAACCAACCTGGAGTGGTGGAGGGTTATTTTACAATTACTAAGATAAAAATTTGGCTAATTACTTACCTTTTTTTAACTGATCCCATAATCCATTCACATCCCCTCTCAACCCCATGAGGTTACCTTTAACTACATCAAGATCATATTTCTATACCATGCCTTACAACTCTAACTTAAGTTACTGAACTACCTTTTAAATACTTAGATCAAAAAAATTTTACTCCATTTCATTATTTTGAGGAATTTTAGGCATTTATTTCCTTTCCCTCATCTATAAGTGTTAGTCCCAACCATGCACAAACCCTATGAGGGTTACAACCCCAAAATAGTGTATCAGCAAATGATACCATTATGATCACCTCACCAAGATAAATACAATGATTGATAAAGTATATAATTATGAAAAAAATTGGGCCAAAAAAGTGTACTAGTATAATATACTATTGCAATCATCTCATATAGAGGAATCCAATGACTACTAATTTGACAAGGTGAAAAAATTCTAGACTTTTTTACTAGTATTTTTTTTATTTTTTATTAAAAAACTCTCAATCAAAATTGTGGTGATGAAAAAATCAATTCATCTCAAATGGCAAGTTATGATTTTTGACCTTATATCACTTAGGATGCTAGATCTGAAAAAATTGCACCATAAAAATTTACCCAAATTAAAGATATGATACCACTTGTAATGAAATTACTTAGATGATTCACAACAATATAATTATGTATCATAGAATTAAGAATAAAATAAGTAGATCCTCAACAAAAGTTATCAAAAAAGTAGAAGACTTGAATATTATGACTAAGCCACTTTGAGGGGCAACCTAAACAACAATGAAATAAAAATAGAATTCAAAATATCATGATAAAATACTAACCACTACCTCTTATATATACTATACTTATCCATGGTTATTATATAGACTAATCATACTAAGAACATCAATAAATGAAATAATTTAATATGAAATTATGTAAGCCACAAGTCAGCCACACATATCCTTAGACACACTATAGGTTAAGGATGTAAAAGTATGAAATGGCATAATAGCATGGCCTAGTTTAGATAACATCACTTGTAAAACATATGATAGTCAATATCTAATAGATTATGTTTAATTTTTCATAGATATTTATTCTAAAATTTATGGAGATGGAAGTATGGGAATACCATATAGATTTGAAATCAAATAATAATTATGTAAAGATTGACATGCAAATAAATATTCAACAAGTACAAAAATTCCACCACAATAAAAAGAATGCTCATTTTAAAGGTAAAACCATCATAATGCATGCTAATCAAGATATATTTAATTCAAGCTTTAAAAAAAATATTAGAAATAAATAATAGTATGTCAAATACATTTAGTTTCCAAACAAATAACAAAATGTTGATCCCATAATTCATGAAACAATAATATCATGAAAAAACACATAGGAATAAGTGGAGAAATATAGGTATAGACACCCAATTTTGTAAAGGCTTGTTATTTAAATGTTTTAAATAATTATTAATTAATAAGTATTATTAGTTTAAATTATGATCTCATTATCTCTTTTTAAAGTTTTCTCTATATCTCTCTTCTTCTCCACATGGTCTTGTGTTGATCCTTTTCTTCTATTTTCTAGTCATTCTCTATTTTTTTATGTTTATAGGCCTCATGCATTCTTATTGTTAGAGTTACAATCACTGAAAGGGGGGTTAAATTAGTTAATCAAGATATTTCAAAAATTCAAACTAAATCCTTCAAACCCTTAGTCATACACAATAAGCAATCAAGAAGAAAATAACCCATTTATAGTAATGAACATGAAAGATAATCAAGATAACACAAGATCTATATGGGAAACCCTCTTGAAGGAGAAGAAACACTCTCAAACCTATAAACACATGGAATAATTATCCTATAAGATGATTACAAACATGAAACTTTAGTGAAGCACGTACTTCATAAGGAGCACCAACCCATAAAGATGATAAGCACCAACATCTATGAAATGAACAACTCTAGAACTCTAATTGTTTCTCAATCTTATGGAGAAAATATTTAAAACAATCTTCTTAAACCTTCTTTGATCATTCAAACCTTCACATAAGGAAGGTATCCAAAACCACATTTTGGATCAAACTACACACCTTTGCTTATTCTCATGCATCAAACTTGTAAATTCAATATTATACTATGACCACAAGGTCATACATGCAATCCACACTTTGATCTACCTCTCAAGAAATCCACACATCTTTTACAACCTTCAAAAATATATTTCTCCTCATACACACAACAACAACAACTCAACACTTCATACTCAAGTCTAGAAACTATCACCTTTGCTTTCACTCTTTATAGAGTCCTCATGAATATTATCTTATTGGTCAGCCATAATACTTGTCTTAACACTTAATACTTCTATCATGCTAAGACATAGCTTAATACCATCCTCATAGGTTAGCCATAGCATCCATGGGTCACACTTAAGTAGCTATATCTTTCAATTAGGACTTAGTAGCCCTTATAGGTCTCATCGAAACCTATTAACCCTTTAACACTTTACCAATGCTTTGAACACAAAAAAATTGAATCCAATGGAAAAATTTTTACACCCTCTTGGATCCATGCCACCAATAATACAAACTCAACACACAAACATACCAATTAGATTTCCTTATTCTTTAGGCCTTCATACATAGAAAACTCTATCATATATAACTAAAGCATACAAGCAATTCTTTAAAATAACCATATTATTATATCACATGGGTGAACCCTTCAAGATCTCTTCAATGCCTCCATTTTCCTTAGAAACTTTTACTCAAGATTAAATTAATCACAAAAGTTCTCTCATGATGACCACTCAAAATGGTCATGTATAGCCAAAATATAGTCAAGCTATTTTGACTCTCCATATTTGATCAGGGGTAACCTATGACAACCAAAGCATTATCATAATCCTTAGAGACCATAGAACATTTCCACACTCATTTTATTCTTCAATTTTTTTTATAAAACCTTCAAATCACTCCTTTAACATGGTCACTCAATCTGTTAGTACATTCATCAAACACAACCAACTTCTAAGTAGTTGTTAAAATTGAAGATGGATTAGTCAAACCTCCAAAATCCATAAAGATAGTGTTTATGGATTATACAACACTCTAAAATAGATATTACATCTTGAAAAATCAAAATACTATTAATAACAACTTAAATATCCTTCTTAGGTCGCTTACAGAACATAGTCAAACACACAATCAAATTTAAATCTCAATATCTATAAATCTATGAATATCCAAATCTTCCAATCTACATTTATGGATGTTCCTTGAATTCCTCTACATATTTTATATTTATTGCATCAATACATTCATCCTCGATCAAAATATGTAGTTCAAAAACTAAGCACTAGTTTTCTTTGCAAATTTGAATACTTGAATTCCAATGGTCATTGAGCAAATGTTAAACATCAAGCACCTTAACCTCACTCATGCTTCCTATCAACTATGGATTAATACACACCATGGATCTCCTCTGATTTCTCAATATTTATCTTGAAACACTCACCATTGATCTTGGATCAGATATCCCATGATTGTGCCACTTTGTAGCTTTGCATTCCTTTTGTACATTTAAATTTTGACTCGACCTGCACCATCAATCTTTATCAGTATGAATGCCCATAAACCATAGATATTCTATCAGATCAATGAGATAGAGACACTTATCACTAGTGAATTTAATTATATGTAGATTTGATAATTTAAATTCATGCACACTATTGGATCAAGATCTAGATAATGAATGCTCACCATTAAATCTGCTAACTATTGACCTCAGATTTTAACTAAGTTTAACTTTGACGGTCTCTAGCCTAACACAGTCTATAAGAGAAAATTTTAAGCTTTATAACTTGAGCTAGAAAACACTTCAAGAGTATAAATTTTCAAAGGACCTTCTTGACACTATAAACAACAACTTCATGAAATCCTTTGACCTCAATTGACTATTAGAGTACTAGAAATAAATGCACAAACTTGCTAGTTCATTCATATTTGCATCATGTGTAGTGATGGTTTGGCTTCTCTTAAGCTAGAAGATGCATGTTTATTGTTCTAAATGGTCAAGTGACACACCAAATCTTCACCAAGACATCTATATATTCCTCACAACTTCTTCTTTATCCTTATAGACCTAAAAATGTGTCATATCTCTCCAAGATATCAATAACAACCATCAATTACCTATCTAAACAAACACTGAAGAATAATTCAAAAACACTAAAGTACATTGAAGCACACATGACACCTCATCAACATTCTTTGTCATCTTAGAGACATCATTGACAAACCTACAACAATATTCATTATTCCCTCTCTTTTTCTCTTCTAGGTTGCACTTAGCTATTTACCAACTATGTTCCTTCTAGTTTTATGCACTCTTCTTCCCTTCCTCGCTTCTTATCAATGTTTATACCTATGATTTATGGTTCTTAAATGTTATTTTATTTATTTTACACAGCAATATGTCCCTAATTCAAAATTAAAACATATATATATTTTCACACTCTAAATTATATATTTTGGATCTTAATGAGTTACAACAATGTTTAGTTTCATCTTATATCAAAATGATAATTAAGTGAATTTCATGTAGTTTCATAAGATTTCCTAAAAAGAGAGGCAAAACATATTTCTCACCATTCCAATCACACACACAATAATGACATTCACTCTAATTATATCCGTGTGATATATGTATCTACAACTCATTTTAAAAAAATTATTCCTCTTGAAAGTGTTTGTGGTGAAATAGGTCAAGAAGAAAAATCATAAGTGGCTACACATCAAATCAATTAAGTGGTCAAACAATCATGCTTTTCATCAACCTACACACTTCCCTAGAAATTTACATAACTTAAACTAAATAGACTATTGATTCAGTGGCAACATGTGGTATAGATTTGGGATCATATTAATTTTTTCTTGTATTGATATGGTGTAGTTTTGATTATGTCTTGGTGTTATTTGATAGTCAAATTTCACATATGAAAATGAAGTCACCTGAAGAGCCCATATTCAGTCTCAGATTTTGAGTACAATCATTAGGTGTGTCTATGTTTATCACTTTTCACTTCTCTTTCATTTTTAATAATTGTTCCAAGATTTGCATTACTTTAAAGTATTTATTTTAGGCATATTGCAAGTTTGATTTCTATAGGTTACTATCATATCATATATATTAATTTTATTTTAGCATGTTTACATAGCTTAATTACCCTTGTGTGCTAAATATTTCAAACTATTTTAATGAAACCCTTTGTTCTTTAGACACTAAAACCTAAGGATTCTTAACCCTTCCTTCTTAGGGTCTACTTATTCATTATTTACTAATTTCTATTTTTTTAGGGTTTCATTCAAAACCCCTTTCTTTTTTTGTTCATTAATATTTTGATTATATTAGCTTGGACCATGTCAATGTACACTTGTAATTTTGATACAAGTTCATTTTCTATTATTTATTTTCCCCATTTTTTCACACTTGGTCCACTAGTGTTATTTGTTTTTTTAGGAAATTTCCGAGCCCACACTGGCCTCTCTCCATCCTTTGATACCTTTAGATATATTTATAATTTTACCAAATTTATTTAATTTATAGATTTGAGCCAAATTCATCCATTTTAAAAGTTAATTACACCATCCTAGACATCTAATTCTCTAGAGGTGAATTTGGAAACTCTCTAAATATATCATGGGAGGATTTGATAGTCCTCTCTATTTTTTGGATCCTGATCACCTTGGTATAATTTCTCACACCATGATTTAATCAAATTTTATTTTTTCATGGTTGGCCTTAGCATGTGTATTATCCTAAATATCCCTATATATTCCAAATAATTCTAGTCATATGTTAAGTATCAATCACATATCATTTAGGTATAATGTGAATGGTGGATCTTTCGCTCTTCAAGTTTAATCCATCATTGACCACATCTTTTGGTACACTTTCTAGTGGATTTATCCACCTCAATAATTTAATGTTAATATATTATTTCATCATCAAATTGTAATAAAATACTTAGGTGAATGTTCATGTAGTTATATTTCACATCACTGGTGAAGAGGAGGTGAATCCATCACTCAAGAGACCAGGTATATTTGAATAAATAAATACATTGATTGTAATTTTAGTGTGTGGGATATGTAGCAACAACTCCTTAGAGGTTTCTTGAGCCATGTAGTCCTCTTATTTTATTTCATTCAAGTGTTTATGGTAAACTAGTTCAATAAGGTATAAATAATATCAAATTAGACATTTTACATAAAATTTTCTTACATCAACTATATAATACTATACACCATTAGAAAACATATGTGCATAAAAAATATAAAACATAAAGCATTATGTATTATAAGTTTTACAACTAGAAATATTTTTGATAGTAACAATGCATATTCGATAACCAACTAAATTTACCTAAAACACATTCGATGGAATTTTAAGAAGCACTAATTTTGTCCTTGTATAGTTTTAATTATATATTTCACACATACCTACATAGTAACTTCCAAAACATTTTTCCAATAATATAGTCCCAAATTCTTCTTAAGTGTGTCATATTACTTATTCCTTTATCATTTCACTTTATTTTTCTTATTTCATTCATTATTTGTTCTATTTTTCTTTTTTAGCATGCTAGATGGTTATGAATTTTTTTTAGTATTGATTCATTTTATATCTAAAGCATAAGCCTATTTTTTAATCATAATGTTAGTGTTAAATCACACATGAGCATGAAAAACATAAAACATTTGTCTATGTCTAGATTTCATTCACTTTCCCCTAGTAGCTCATGCTTAAGCTTGTGTCTATTCTCTTATCTCACGGGTAGATCTTATGTATACATAAAATTATTATTTTTAAATGCATGGTGGCACTTACCTTTTAAGTATTCTTAGGTTTTCTCATATATTTGTTATTCAAAGTTTTATCAATGTTTTTAGGTTTCTTTCCTTGCATTTATCATAAAATAATTATCTATTATTGAGACATGATAGGGTTATTAGTGATGATTTATGTGATGATAAACTAGAATTTGATATATTTTATTATCTTTCACTTAGTGATAGAATTATATTGTTTATTGTATGATGATTTTACATGATATGATGTCATAGAAACATAAATATTTAGAGAATGTGCAATGTCACCATCTCTAATCTTTCTTCTTGATATCAAGGTGGGATTAACAAAAACACCACTCTTATAGACTTTAATGTTCCCCCTCATCCTTATAAGATACTAATTCAAGAACCAAACCATTATGACTATGTGATAAAACTTGAAAGTGCTCAAGCCAAGCTTTCCATCCTAAAGTTAATAAAGGTATCAATTACTTTCAAATATATATTATGTGATGTTTTTCATGATGCTACTTTACCAATAAATATTGAACAAAAATATTTTTACTCTTGTTATATTTTTAAAAAATAATGATCACTTCATATCCTTTTAACTCTAGGATTTTCCCTCTAAGGAAATTATTGATCAAAACCTTCCCTTGTACATTGAAATTAAAAAAATTATGTGGGAATTAAGAGGGTCCTTGTATAAAATGACTCAAGCTTAAATATATGAAGTGAGGCATTCCTTGATTCAATTAAAATGGATTGTAGGTATCTTACTCCTTAAGATATGGTCATCAAATAATTTAAAAATCAACCATGAGACCTCTTAGGAAAAATTTTATTGAACAATCTTTGTTGGGCCTAAATGTCTAGCTATGATTTGTTAATTAATATATAATGATGTTAGATAAAATATTTTTCTTGGTAGATTATAGATTCATTATATGAATTTGGTCCCCTCTACATTACATATATGCTTAAAAAATTTACATGAGAGTTACTTTTATAATGAATATTGTGACCAACACAGCTCATTTCTTTCAAGAAATAGAGAACCTCCAAGATTTCATATGAAATTTTGATAATATTAAGATAAATTAATGAAAAACCTTAGGTAGGTGTATTTTATTAAAAAATTTGGGATGAAAAGATGAATTTTAATGAACTCTTAGCACCTTGTTATTTGTGAGTTTTCATTAAAGCCACTTTTAAAATGGTTGCATTAATTTTTAGTTCTTTATGAGTTTATTATATTATCGGGGTTAGTTTACAAAATGTCACATGCTTTATAATTATTAATTTTCAAATAAACTAAATTTATTTTTGTTGATTAACATAGACCATGCAAGTCTATGACAAAAAAGTTCTCCCACATTGATGTACTATTTTATTCCTATGAATCATTGTACTCATGTGGTGGTACACTCTTTTTATTAATTCTTGATTTATATTAAAATCTTTTGGCTTACTTGACTCTTTTTTGCATGCATTTTTAGGCCACTCTTTTTGTTTTAACTTGATTTTCATGAAAATATTTTTCCTTACTTAACTCTTTTTTGCACGTATTTTTATGTCCCCACAAACCCATACTTAACGAAAAGGTTTTATAATTTAGAATACCAAGGCCAATTGGAAATAACCAATTTTATACCTACTATAATTCTAATATGCACAAAAGTCTACATGACTATATACAAAGAGTATGTCTCAGGAGCTTTAGTTAATTATATTTTTCCATGTGTCATAATTACTCCCATAGTCCCATAATAGAATTTAGTCTATCAATATAAAATAAGAATGGTATGATGTGTTAATTCCAACCAATCATAATGATCAATATGTCATTATCTTTCACCTGGCTCCCATGATTCATAGAGGATTGTAAAGGGAAGAAAGATGGGATGGTGCAGGAATCCCCAGATAGTAAAATTGGCCACTTGTCATTTTATGTACTCTAATAGATCCAATTTTAATACTATACCATCAAGAGGCCATATGTTAAATACCTTACAAGGGACACATGGAGTAATCTTGTTGACTTTTGCACCCATGTCATCAATTGAAGCACAGGTGGTAGATAAATGTTGATGTCCAAAATGCCTCAATGGATTGTCTAGAATGTGTTAAGTGAATTCATGTAGATAAATGACCTATCCAACAACCCACTTTAGGATTAAATGATCCACATGATGCTGAAATGTGGATGGGTAGAGTTATAATGTGGAACATAAAATCTTTAAAAAAATATAAAGGTGGGGTTATTAATTCAAATGAGAAGACCTATTTAGAGTTAATGTGCATGTATGAGATTATAATATCCATAAAAATTAGAGTTTGATTTTAGAAATTCATATGAGATATTGATGTAAAATCAAAACCCTAAGCTTTTACTATCATAAACCAAAAGAAGAACTCGTGCAATTCAAAAGTTAAAATTTTTGAATTATTCAACAAGTAGTCCATTGATTAATCAATTAACATGCATAGATTAACATTAATATTCACCATGGTTACATCTCCTTAAACCTTTGGTAACATTCAAGAATTTTTGGAAATGATGTTCACACCATGGATAGTGAGATATAATGATGCAAGAGCATCCACGGTCTTGAGCAATCTTTCATCACCAAAAATAGAGTGTGTTTGATTTCTATTTCTTTACTTCTCTTCATCTTGATTTTTAGTATGGTTTGATTTGGTTAAAATAACCTTTGGATACTTTTCGAGTCATTATTTCACTCTACATTATCATGATGACTTCTAGTTATAATTAGGTCTTAGATACCTAATTTATTCTTCATTAAAACTTTGTATCCATTACTTATGTTATTCATGAACTATTATCCTAAATTAAAAATGTGGACTTTCTTTGTAGAATTTTGTCTTTGTATAATCCACTATGTTATTCAGTAAATGAAAGCCCACATGGATAATGTTGTGTTTGTTAATGTGCTCATAAGTTTGATTTGGAATGATCTCCCCAATTGGGTCTTCATAGGAAATTTATGTTTGTGCAATGGTATTAAGGATTTCCTTCTTAAATCAATCATGTAATATGGAAAGGTATTCATTTAATGTAATTTGGTAGCAAAAATTTGATTGGGTTTGACTAGTTTAAATTGGCTTTGATGACTTAATTATAAACTAATAGGGTCTTGTAAGATCAAAATATACCTTCAAAGGCTCTTATAAGTCTTTAATGGAATACATGACTTTGAAAATCCTAAGTTGATCCTTCAATTTACAAACTATTTTAATAAGTTTAACAAGGTCTACATTAATTCAATAAATGTTCAAAGTTTTCTAGTTGCTTAGTCCAAAGCCCAAAATGTTCACTCAAGTTTGGCAAGTTGATTCTTGCTATGGATATTGGTGTAGATAGGCCCAACCAACCTTTATTTCTTTTGATTTTTTTTTTAATCTTGAAGGAAGCTTAAACATGTATTAAATAGAATCAAGTCTTCACATAGTATCCTATAGTGGTATTTAGTATTAGTTACCTAGCTACGTTAGGATGGTTTATTTTGTCAAGCACCATTCTGAGAGGAGATGCATTATTAGTTTGGTTGATGGTCAAGATAAAATTTATCCTAGTGCTATCAAAATCCAAAGCTTAGTTCCTTCTATTAGTCTTTGAAAATCCTAATTTGGTCTTGGAAAGACAAAAATGACTTTGTCCAACTTGTTAGAGTCTGATAATAGATTGAAAAATATTTTATTTTATATGTCATTGTCCTAAACTCCTATTAGGACACCTATAAATTCATTCACATGTTTTATCTTTTCTGATGGCTTTCTACGTTCCCCTAAATCCATTAGTATCCAAAAAATGATATAAAGGCTTGTGGAAGGGAAAATATATTAGGAAGATCATTGGTCAATCCCCTTCTCTCATATATATGCCAAAATAGTGTTCCATTTAAGGTGGCTGAAGTTGGTAACAAAATAAGACCAAAACTATATTTTTTTATTATTTTGGTTTCAAAGTACTGTGTGTCTACCAATTTGAAGGTAGAGGTTTTGACTATAACCAAAGAGTATTTGTAATGTTTTATACATGATATTAATTATTAAATAAGCTTGATTATGATATAAATCATATGTGCAATCCATTGTATTAAGGAATATAATTAAATCTATGTAGTTTGAAATTTAATTGTATGATGAAATTCATGTGTGTCTATGAGTGTTTGTGAACCCTTTCAGCATGAGAGATTGATGGTAGACTTTAATTAGTCTCCCCCTCCTCATTCTTTTTCCAAGTGGTATCAAATCAAGTTAGTGTCCTTATGGTTGCTTCTAACAAAAATCCTCGTTTTGGTTATAGGGTATGAGAGAGAAGTCTACTAGTGGTTTGAAAGTTTTTAAGAATCTTGCATAGGTGGTTGTAGGTGTGTAAAGTCCTACAAGATTGTGATGGAGTTTATGAGAGGCTGAATTTACAGTATATTATTGGTCATGAAAGATAATACAATATATTTATGGTGAGATATGGCACACAAGATAAGGGAATGTGATATAATTGAGTTGATAGAGATGTTGAAATTGTTCTAGGCCAAACTAATCATGATGGGAAAGACTACACAAGGTGATGAAGGTGCAGTTGCATGTGATGATGATGAGGAAGAGTTGGTGGTTGGGTTTTTGTACTTATAAGCATAGATAAAGTCTTTGTATAGAGGCCAAAAAGAGAAATAAAAGAGAGCAGTAGATGGAAAATACCAATCAAGGTTGTGGTGGAGAGAAAAGGTAAATATCTCAATGATATTTTCTTGTTTTTTGGAAATGAGAATATGAAATAGCTCATGACTTAGGTAGTTGATCTTGAAATTTTTTTTGTGATTGAGAATGTTGTTGACCCCATGAGGGTGAATGTTACAAGAAAGAGGTTGAGTGGATTTTCTAACAAATTTTTGAAGGATATCCAATCAAGGAGACAAAATAAGGGAAAGAGGAAATTTTATGATCAAGAACATATGGATTCCAAGATGTTGGGGAATTTTGTTCACCCAAAATTGTAGTTGAGATGGTTGATTAAAATTTATGTGAATAGGATTGAGAGAAAATGTGAGAATCATATTACTAAAAGTGGAATATATATGGGGAGTTGTCATGTTAAAATCTAAAGACTACTTTGAGAAGTATCAAGGAGGTGTATAGGTGTATCAATGATTAGGTTTTATTGGAAGGAAACAAAGATATGATTATATATATATATATATATATATATATATATAGATCCTAATGATAAATTTTAGAATAACAGTGTGTATGTGACATGTGATCAGCCCATAGGTGAATAAATCATTTTGAAAGATGATGATGAGGTGATACATTACTCACCATAAGTTAGAGACCCATTGTGTGATGATGGGAAATATATTTTGAAGTCACAGGAGTGGGAAAGTGTTGATTGGTCCTTGGTTTATAATGACAATAAGATTGTCAATTTTATTTGGGATGGTCATAGGGTTGATTACAAACAAGGATTGATACATGTTTATATGATTGAAGTGATAGATTTAATTGAAGAGTGTAGCTATAAACATCCTAATTTGGTCAAGCAACCACAAGTACTATGTATTTTGTTGTTATTTCACATAAAGTGTCTTAGTGATGGTTATAGTCCTTGTTCACATGGTCACCTTGAGTCTTTTGATATTTCTTATGCTTTTTCCTCACTATTTTGACACCTCCCAATAGTCACTGGTCACCTTTTCCCAGTCCCAAGGGCCCTTAGCTTGTTATCCTATATTTTTCATTTGTTGTGTGCCCTTGGATAGTAGAACCATATAGAACTACTATCCAATTTTTCCTTTAGTGTGTAATGGGCCCTTTCACCCATGTTTGAGTCCTGACCCCTCCATGACCATTATTTTATGTTTTTTATATCTTTTTCACATGTTGACCAATGAACATGGTATTATATTAATAACAAATAGACTCCTATATAAATATCCTCATGAGGCATTTTACATCTATCACTTATTATTTATGTACTTGTTACATAAAATCAATCAATAATACAACTCAAATATTCTGCATACTGCTCAACATTCACACCTAGACATTTTTATTCTTTCTCAAAGAAGGGCCTAGGTGAAATTCATCCTATAATATATTTCAATTTGATGATACAAATTCCCTAAGGGATAACTACATGCAATCTAAGACCCCTATCATTGGGGTTAATTTAAGCAATAGTTAGAACAATAGGGGTTCTATTGTATGTGATTGTAACTTCCCACAACCTAGTTTTTACTTTCCCTTTGCATTTTATTATTTGATTATTTCATCTGTGCAAGTATTCATTAGGGTTTTGGAGAAGAGTCAACCCAAATAGTGACATAGTTGAGCCCTTATGAGACAATAAATCACCTATAAGAGATTTAGAAACTCTTGTAACTCCTGTAAAAGTTACAAATAGTCACTATAGGAGGGACATTAGCACCACATGGTGATATTGTCCTAAGGGGGTGTTATTGTCCTAAGACAAATCTCAAAAAAAAGTCTACAGATTAAATATTCCTCTCTATCTGCTCAGTAATCTCTAGTATTTAGATTCATGAGAAAATCTATTCATATCTAGATAATTTCATCTTCTCCTTGTGTTTACTATTTTTGGAGAGATACATAGAATCAGTTAGTTATAATTTTATTCCATATATAATATAGACCTATCCCTTTAATCTAGCTTAGGATTTACATATTAAAACCCTAAACAATTAAAACATTTATTGAACCTAACTTACTTTGAACATATCTTCAAAAAACCCTAATTTTTATTATGGTTCATCTTCTAAAAATTTGACATTAAATTAGGGTTACAAAAATCTAATTTTTTGATTTTTTGGATTAACCTAGATAATTCAATTCATTCAATACTAGGGTCTTATTTATGTAGTTCAATTTAAAAAATTACAACATAACCCTCACTTCAAACCCTAGATCCATATACTAGGTCCCTATACACACAAACATTAATAACAAATGTTTCCAAAACAACCCTATTTTCTATTATAATCTATGTTCAAAAATTCACACATTGCACACACACTTATGTTAGATTATATTCTACCTCTTCTGTGTTTATTATTCATTCTTTACATTATCTTATTTGGAAAGTTTAAAATGGCATCTACAAATTCTTATACCCCTCATCCACTTGATTCAATTTTGAAATTTTTCTTATGATTATAATAACGAATGGACAAATTTTCAAAATTGTACATTATAGCATGATAATGATTTCATTTATAATGATGATGATGACTATTTTAAAAATGATGGCTATGAGGATTATTATGCACATGATAATATAAATGAACATGAGGATATATTAGATAAATCATCTTCTCTTTCCTCTTCCTCTTTTCTTATTCCTAAAACTCAAATTAATAATATAATGTCAAAAGAACCTCTTGTTGGTCATGTTTCATTACAATGTGATCCTATTTTTTTAACTACTTTTACTACTTCATTTTCCAAAATAAATCAATATAATTAAAATACACAAAAATCACTATTACATGGTTCACATAAAGTAGATCAAAATAATGCATCTTCTTTACCCTTCTGAATTACATTTCAAAATACAAATATAAAGAATGATACACATTTTAACAATGCATAAATTAAGGTAGATGAAATTTATTTATCACCTTCATTTACATTTAATCTAAATGCAATGATTCTTTGCCAAAAATATATAATGCACATCTTTCTAACTCTTCCCTTATATATCATAATGTGAAAAAATAAAACATGAATATTATTCTTTCTTCCCTTGATTCTCAAATAGAAAATAATAATCATGCTTACATTTCAAAAATGAGTATTACACAAATACCTTGCATTACACTTACACAAGATGATACATTTCATAGTAGTGAAAAGTTAAAATATCGTACTTCTCCTTCTCTTAATGAATATGTGAATGATACTTTTTGTAATCTTACCTCTTCAAATGAATTAAATTCTAATTTTGAGGAACAATGAGATAGTGATGATTATTATGATTATGATGATGATGGCATAGAATCTACAACTTCTCTTTCTTCTCTTACTTCACATATTTATCTTGTTCAACCAAACATTATATTACATGTTAACACACACACACACATTCTTATGTGCATAATTTTCATTCACTAGAATATAAAGTACCTTCTATTCAAACTAACACTACAAAATATACCAATGAATCTCCCTCAACCCCCCTTACTATAGTAGGGCATAGGTCTTAAACAAACCCAAATAAGGGTGATAGCTTATTTCCATCTAACCATTTCTACTCTATAACATCTTCAAAGGTTATTGAGAGCACACAACCCTTCCTAAAAAATATTTCTAATAGTATATACCAATTGCTAAGATAAATAATAAAAACCAACAACTAAATAAACCCCTTGATGATGATGATATACCTTCACAAGTGTTAATTTAATTAATGCATGTTGTGGGTTATTTTCAATAAAATTTACACCATCTCACTTTGGAGAACAAAACATACCAATCTTGGGTTGATGCCAATGTAATACATGGTAACCCTATTCCATGCAGAATCTCAACTACAAGGTTGACACATAATTTTTAGATACCAGTATTACCTACATTTGATGGGCATGAAGACCCATAATTTCACCTTCAAGATTATGATAAATATATAGCCCATATTATAAATAAGTTGACTCTATTACAATTATTTTGGAAGTCCTTAGATGGGGAAACACTAAATTGGTTCCATCATACAATCCCTAATGGGTCTTTACACACATGAAGAGCTAGAGATAATCTTTCTCAGGAATTATATATAGAATAATGGACCTTTATTCACACGTGATATGTTACCTTCATTAATTAAAGGTAAGACAAATCCTACCTTAGAGTAGATTCTACAATTCAAGGCTTGTTTTCACCAATTAATTTATCAACCAGTGGATTTATAAGTGCAATACATATTTGTTAGAGGTTTAATTTCTCCTCTCAATGATAGATTGTTATATCAAACATCTAAATCATTAGACATCTATGTAATGGAAATATCTCATTAGAAGCACATTTGGGTTTAGTTATTACACAGTTAAAGGTAGATTTGACTTTAGATCGTTTAGAACCTCAATCATCAAATTTGGTATAAGAGCTTACTACACTTCCAACTCAAAAATTAGTGGAAATCAAAAAACCAATAAAAATACTTAGTAAGGGTAAGAGCCACTCTATACAACACAACCTATAGTGAATAGCACAGATGATATATGCAAAAAGGTTATACAGTTTTCAAATGTGGTTGGGATTTATGAAATTTTGATTACACTACTAGATGAAGGGATGATTATACTTCCTTTAACTACTAATCATGCACCTCACCATTTATACTAGGTACCACATAAGTATTATTGTCATTTTCACTAGATTAATGGACATTTAGATGATCATTTTTATGAACTTAGAGATCACATCAATTAGTATGCTATCAGAGGCATCATAGATTTCACATAATGAGCATCAGGCCCTCATTTCTCATACTCCCCTAGATCACACTCCTTTACAATAGAGTTATCCCAAAGTGTTCCTTTTAAGAAACAATTGGTAACTCATCATATGAGCCTTATGACTTATAAGATAGTTATTTATTAGTAGTCTCCTACATAATATCCTCAAAAATGATTGAAACCAATTCATAGAGTTCATAATGTACCTCTAGTGCATACACTGATGAAGATATTTAGGAGCAACTATAAACCCAAAGGCACAATTTTAGTATAGACACCAAACAAAATATTTGGAAATAATTACAAAGCTCAAAATTCACCTCCCTTACATCAAGTGATTAAGATATTTGGGAATAACTATAAACCCAAGGCTATAATTTTAGTTCAAAATTTGATAATTTTTTATGGAAATCAATACAGAGATCAGAATCTAGATTCAATTTGAACACTGATTAGGATATTTACACAAAATTAGGCAACTCAAAGTGTAGTTTTAGAGTGACAACCAATCAATATTTTTACATCATCTACATAGTTGTCCACTAGTAGTGCATTATAGGGAGCTCCACTTTCACAACCTACATCTACACCAACACAACATGAGTAGTATGGTCAGTAGTTCTCCATGCCATTAGGGTTAAGATAGGGCATCCCACCATTATAGGGCATGCATGTAAACATCTTATAAGATATAAACAATTAAGAAACAAACAACATATACCAATACAAAAAGTAAAATTTCTTGCGCATATGCCTAAAACATTCATAATACATATATAAAATAATTAACATTACTCCAATGGAAACAAAATTGTCAAACATTAAACATTTCAAACAAACAACCAAATTTAAATACATAACAAATTACACAATCTAACCAGATTTAGATACCAATATATAATGCCAAATCACATAACAACCATGTGTGTGTGTGTGTGTGTGTGTGTGTGTGTGTGTGTGTGTGTGTGTGTGTGTGTGTGTGTGTGTGTGTGTGTGTGTGTGTGTGTGTGTGTGTGTGTGTGTGTGTGTGTGTGTGTGTGTCTGTGTGTGTATGTATGTATGTATGTATGTATGTATATGTATGTATGTATATGTATGTATGTATATATATATATATATATATATGTATGTATGTATGTATATACATACACACACACACACACACACACACACACACACACACACACACACACACACACACACACACACACACACACACACACACACACACACACACACACACACACACACACACACACACACATACATACATACATACATATATATATATATATATATATATATATATATATATATATATATATATATATATATATATATATATATATATATAATTCAAAACATCATTTCAAATACAAGTGCATCACTCAATGATGTGAACATGATTGTTGGTATCAACTCCCTCACTCTCACTCTTAGACACATTAGCACTAGAACTAGAGGCCTTACTATCTCCATGATACCTCAATCTATAGCTATGCTTACTCTCTCTCTCTCTCTCTTGGTACATAGATAACTTATCCTTGTGTATACCCTCATTGAACACATATATAGTCCTCTACTATACAACTACTCACCCCACCTAAAGCATTAGGAGAGGGAACGGTCCACCTCTATAGCTATGTATGTAATTCATCTTTATTTTTTAATGCTCACCTATATACCATAACTGTTATCACTACACAATCAAATAAATGTGCATGCACTCTAGATACATTAGTGGCCCACTCCACCAATCCATCATCTATGACATCATTTGGAATATGTCATGTTAACTCAAAAAGTACCAAATCAATGGTCACCTCCTAATAATCATCATCTTTTTGCACCTATAAGTTTCTTTACAATTAATAAAAATCCTTTTTTAACTCAAAACACATGATTAAACATTACACAGAACATAAAAATAGACTATCTAACTTACCATCCATAGCCTTCAAGGGTTCTACATTTAGTACCTCCTCTGTGATCATCCCATATATTAAGAATAGAGGTACCCACCTATGATGACTCTACTAGTATGAATAGGCATATAACACCCCAACATCATCCACATCTAGTGCCTCAATCTATCAATCCTACTCTATCACTGGCATAGGAGATATCTCCATAATCGATGGCCTAAGCCTACTCCCTAGCCTCATAAGATCCTAATAATTCCTTAACCACACTACCAATGTTAGGGTCATATCTTGTATGACATCAAACTATTAGGTAATCCTCTCATACTTGAATTGCTCATATACATTATCCCATCAAGCATATATCTTATAGCTCAGTTGAATCCACCTTAATTAAATGTTATCCTTAGGCCATCCATGATAACCCCTGTAAGGTTTCTAGATAATGTCCTCTACTCCCAAATTATCTAATAACCATTAATAGTAGGTATTAAGCCTCCTCAAAGCATGTCTTCTCCCAATCCATCTAGCTATAAATACATGTAGGTGAGACCATCCATCCCGTGGATGTGGCACTAGCTTACTCATACTTATATGCTCATATGCCCAATAATGCAATTATGTCAATGTATCAATACCTCCACCACTCATCTCCTAAGTAAAATGATATATGTCCCTATATAGATGAACCAACATAGTCTAAACCCAATAATATACCATGACATTATGTTTAATGTCATACATTATTAGTGGATCTTGTATGAAATGGAGACACCTCTCTCATTTACTAAAAATAATAATGGCAATAACACTGATAAAAACTTTCATAATCATGGACTATCAGTCATAAAAATTAAGGTCAATAATATTCCTCTCTAACTACTTATATAATGAGTACTTGGATCCATAGTATAAAAGTACATAAATGTTCTATGTATAGCTTGTGTACAAGTCACCTCTTAAAACACATCTCACTAACCATAAATTTTCAACTATAAGATCTTATACACATATTCTAATGTCATGGTCATCTCACCCATAGGCAACTAGAATGTACACATATCTACATTCCATCTATTGCATAGTGAAGTGATCATATGCTTATCCTAGAGCATTGGATCTAAGAAAGCCACATGTCATAACCCTGATCTATCAAGAACATCTATCTCTGCCTCAAATAGGGGAAAACCCCAAATACTCTCCATTATCTAACCATCATGAAACTCTCTCATACATTCATCAACCTATAAACACTTCAACCAAATCTAACATCAATCAAATAAAAACTAATACCTGTAGATAATAATAGAATTAAAAAACTAGTTGATAATGTTAAACACCATATCTAGGGCCTACAAGACACTATCATTTCCTAGAGGACAATGGTACTATATAGTAGTGCCACACTCTAGACAATAGTGTCAAAAACTAGACATTAGTGCCTAGATTAGGACAATAGTGCCACCTTTTACAAAACTAGCCAAAAATAACCTTTCTCCAGTAAAATCACAAATATAGATAACTAAAATGATAAAAATAAAAAAAAGTCAAGTTCCCATACTAGGTGCACCTCCTCCCTAGCCTAAATAAGTGCCTCGACCTCCTCATATCATGAGAACCTAGCATCTCATCTCCTCTATATGTTTTTGTCTCTCAAACTCAAACTTCTTATCCATAAAATGATGAAAATGAATTGACAATGACTCAAAATGACCTATTTAAGTCATCTCTTACTCAATGACACCCTATTAAGGTTGTCCCTATGTGCCAATTTTGCTAATTAATATTATTATCTTGTTATTTCCATATCTAGAGAACCATAGCTCTGATTTACATATCATTTCTTGCACATGGGACATGATAACCATATAACATATCTCATATTTGTAAAACTAATCCTCTCATTATTTACAAACATACAAAATGACAAAAATAATTAGACTCCATTACCTATACAATAGACCAAGTACCTATACAACTACACCCTACCTTACCAAACTCCAAGATAATCAATACATTATTCAAACCTAATACACTATAAAATTACCAAGTAAACACTAGCACAATCAACCCTTACCACTTTTGGTCACATATCCTCAACATAGTCTTAGCTCTCTCACCAAAAGTGGGGCAAATATGCATAGCTTGCTTAGACACATAGAATTTCACTCGGATTTTTAGACATGGTTATCCAAAGTTACAACTTATTCAAATATACAAGCATATAGGTTTAAACAAGTTTACACAAGCATTTAGATGCATAGCTTATTTAGAGATACAAACATAAAGGTCTAAAAAGGTTTACACCAGCATTTAATTACATAACTTATTTAGATATATAAAAATATAGGTCTACATAGGTTTACACAAACATCCAAAGTTATAAATTGTCAGATATATAGATGCACATGTCTAAACAAGTTTACAAAGGAATTTAAAGTTACAAATTTTTAGATATATAGATGCACATGTCTACACAGGTTTACATATAGATACAAATTTATAGATTTTTTGATATACATATGCATAGGTCTACATAGGTTTACACAGGCATCTAGTGTTATAGATTTTTAGATATATAGACACACAAGTGTACATAGATATTTATATATACACTTCATGTAGATATACAACATTGGCATAGGTATAAAAAGTCATTTAGATATTAATATACATAGCTATATCACATAGATATCAAGATTAGGGGGAAAATGCATAAAGTATGTTATTGGTTCCTCAATCTTATATGCATTAGTATCATCACTAGGTTTTTACTAATTTGGATCATAGGGTTGTATGCAGTGGTTGATCTATAGTAGCAGACTAGATTTAGTTTACATTACTCAAATTATTTTGGGCCCCTTTTTGTGGTACTTAGTCGACCATGTAAACTTAGCATATCTCAATAAATGGAAGTAATTAAAAATTATTTCCCTTTTGAAACCATTAGCTCCAGCTGGAAGAATATTCAAAGATCTTGTGCCAGGTGGTAAGTAGTTGTTTAGTGCCTAGGTTTGAAGGAGAATCTACTTTAGTTCTTACACATGTTGGTTGGAGAGAATGCATGTTAGAGTAGTAGAGCTAGTAGTTTAGCAACCCACATCAATAGCTTAGCACCCAGTGTGCACCCATTAGACCTAGTAATAATATTTCCCTTCACTTATAAAATGATTGTGAACCTGAAGGCTGAAGGGGGCAATTAATGGTAATGAATATCTACTCAAATTGATAGACACCATTATTATATTTTAATCTACATAGAATAGGTTAAAAGTTTTGAAATCCCAAGCTCACCTATGAGCCATTAATTAGGAGTACTTTGAAATATGATCACATGCTCTATTTTCATATTATGAACTTTGTATATTGAAACTATGAATGAATGAATAATGTTATTGAAAAAATTGCAGTGTTGGTCTTATTTATATGGTTACAAAATTATTTTGTGTTTGTGATTTGAATCTAATAGTTATGATAGTATAATTTATATATATGAACATGTTTCCTTATGAAGGTTTTTCCCCTATGTCAATGACATCTCTGTGTAAAGTAGAAAACTCTCAATAAGTTGGAAACTATCCTAATTGTTAAGATAGGCATGCACATAAGCCTTGACCCCTATGCCTAGAGTGATAGATAGATGAATGAGCCCCTAATTAAGATCTATTTCCCCCATTCCACTAATTTCCTAAATGGAACTTTAATTACTATTTAGAAGACCTACACCCCTAGAAAGATTGGAACTAGTCTAATATTGACTTGCACCACCATGACCAAAACTACTCCCCTTAAATAGGATCATACCTAATAATTTTACTTATAATATCCTTGAACTAACAAAATCATCTAATCTCACTCTAAAAATTACTAATTCCACTAATACTAAGGTTGTGCCATGTTTTAACTAACCCAATATAGTCCCTAGTCCCTTTGTTATTGCATTTTGGGTGAACACATAAGGCTTGCACCTTATGTTAAATTGATTCCATCATAGTAGTGAATTTAAATGTTGTGCACCACATATCTTGACTATGATTTCACCTAGATATATCAAGGATATAAATGACTTGGATTGATTACTAAGTAGATGATTAGGCAGATAAGCTAAATAGGAAACTTTTATATAGTATTTTGGTTTCATTACCAAGACTCATGTTAAACTTTGTTGATGCAATGGTGTAACAGAGTGATTCTCTAAATTTCACTCAAGAAAATCAAGCACTGGATAGAGAAAGTGGAATACAGTTTCACAGAGAAGCATTTAACATGCCAAGGATAGAAGCCAATAGAATGGGTGCAGGCCAACCTATATGATGCTCTATATGAGGTGTTCTTTTGTGAACTACTTGAGCATGTGTACCGATGGTTGGTTTCCTATACCACCTCTATAATATAAATCTAAAACCATCACCTTGAGTGGAAAAAAGAGTGCATAGAGAGTCTTGAGAGCCTAGATCATGTTTGGACATGCATTTTAGACAAGTGGTGAAATAACATGCTGAACAGTTACATGTTAGAATTTGTAGTGTCAACCTTATCTTACTTAGAAGAAGTAGAGTATGATTTATTTCACAAAATAAGTAGCACATTCATAATATGGCTTGACACTAAACTAAATAAATTACTAGTGGATTATGGTATTGAAACCATAATAATGGGAGGCTAAAATCCTTGCATGTATGAGCAAGCATAGAAGGTGAGAAGGGGAAGTATAGGTGAGGTATGATGGAAAGGGATGAGAAACCTGACACCTAAAAGATCCAAAGGCAAATCTATAACAAATGAAAGCATGGGTTGATAGAGGATCTAGAACCTAGAAGTGCTGAGAGGACCAATAACAAATTGGAAGGGAATAGGGAAGGATCCCTTGAATTATAGAAGCACGATGAGAGAGAGGAGGAAATAAGAGACTGAGCTTAGTAGTTAGGTATATAATACCTTGGGTTCCTAAAATATGTGGTAAATGATGATGCATCATAAGCACCTACCCCCTTTGAACTAGAAGTATAAGTTCATGCACTAGATTCTCCACCAAAAGATAAATGAATGATAACTAACCCTTTTATCGACACTGACTTTGATAAACTTCAAGAATTAAACCAATAATTTAAAATCAAATAAGTTATACCTTAAAATTAATTGAATCAAAATACCATGATACTAGTGAGTGCCAAACTAGGAATCCAAAACACAAGCATAAGCATTCTTGTTTAGAGAATGTTAGTTGCACTGACTAGGCAACACCCTATAAGAAGTGGCCTAGTGCCATAAGTGAGAAGTACCATGCCATCTAGATCAATGGTGTAACCTATGCCAATAGGTTTAGTGATCAACCCTAAAACTGAAGGTATTAGAGGACTACCTCTAACACAAATGTTAGGGGGAGGGGGAATTCCTCAGACTCTAACACCACCCTCATATTAGATTTATTATGAAATGGCTATGCACTTTCCTAACTATCATGGCATATAGAATACCATATAGCATGTGCTCAAGTTTAAACTTTAATGGTGTACTGAGGGTATTACCTAATAAAAGCACAAGGTGACTTAGTTCATAACCACCTTGCTAGATCATGCCCATACTTGGTATTGAAAATTTGATCTAAACCAAGCTATGGTTGATTATGATATACTAAAGGAGGCCTTCTTGAAGGAATTTTATATTACTAAGTTTGATCAATAGATCATCACAGTGCTCAAGGAGATTACTTAAGGGCTATCTAAGAGTGTGTGCCTATATGATATGTGGTTTAAGACCCTCCTTTCTAACCTTTCATATGATATCTACCCTTCATAACATGTACAATGGTTTATTAGGGGCCTACTACTACCTTTCAAGAGAGTATTGTTTATGAATACCTTCATGGACCCCAAAAAACACTTAAAACCATGCTTCAGACTGAGGCAGTAGGTAGCACTGACATCAATATCAACCCATTTATGGAGGCACACATCATGGAAATGGCCTCTTAGATATATAAGCTAACTATTGGTTCAACACATTATGCTTACAGTGGACTATGGTGTACTGAATATGAGATGGAGGGGTATAACAAGAATAATTGCCCATATAGAAATGTTCACACCTTACTTTTTAACTATGAAGTTTGTCATAAACTACAAGACTCTCTAAACTATCCCCTATCATAGCATGCTAGTCAAGTAACACCACCATCTATTAAAGATGTGTGATGCTTATACTCTTTTAACAATAGATTATCGAGTCATTGATGAGATGTGTCAAAATATGAAGAGAGTTACACGATAGGAAATGACCATAGACATAGGGTACGCAGGCCAAGGAAATGAAGGCTATGGCCAACAAAATATAGGCTATACGAACTAGTGAGGCATGCATGGGTGAGGTGGAGGATGTAGTGGAGGAAGATTCCCATTTTGATCATGTTATAAGTGTTGGTTGATTGAGCATTACTAATTTGATTACCTTGTGCACCCAATATGTGGGTATTGTCAGGGACCATTTGTGATTAAGGATTACCTAGCATATATAAGGGTGACATCATGGTCATGCATGAGTAAAAGGAGGATAAATGAGCTCCCAAACCAAAATAGACTCATAAGGATCCACCTAAGGTGTAGACCACAACTTGGATTGGATTCACCACACAACCACTTACTACCCTAATAAAGGATTTGTGCTTGAAATATGGTGAGTCAAATTTTACCAAGTGCATAACATAAATTGAACTAAATACTATGCCATACCCTAACCTAGCACAATAGAAAGATGTATTATAATAATCCATGAGTCTAAAACAAAATTTGTAGGGAGAACTCCAACTAGCCAGAGATCTAGAGGCATATCCAAGCACCATGCATAGGAATAAAGATAGATAAGAGGCTAAAGTACCAAATTTTACTAAGATATTGCACCTCTTACAATCTAAAGGGATACTACACCTACTAAAAAAAATTCTTTTAGAGCATGCAGGGAAAAGACCAAAGGAGGAGGTCATGCCTCAGATAATTAAAGTTGTACTGTATATAGAGTGGGTAAATGAAGGCATACTTAGAATAGAGACTATGACCAAAAACTTCTAATAAATACCACCATTTATAGATGGTTTATTTATGAAGTCCTAGTAGACATGGGTACCAAGATTAACATCCTCACCAAAACTACCTTGGAGAAGATGGGATGACCACCCTTAAATCCCTCCCCTCATATGTTGTTTATGGCCAATAAAACTTGAGTGCAACATATCAGGATCCTAAAGGGCACCATTTTAGATATTATGGGTGATTAATTTTGAGTTAAATTTGATGTGATCAAGTTGGTAGAACATGATAACTATCTATCACTCTTAGGGAGGCAATGGTTCTACAAAAACAACATAGACATGAACTTCAAGAAGTGTTACATAACTTTATATAATGGTAGAGAAAGGGTGGTGATCCCCCTATCAAATGGTCAAGGGCCTCTGTATGTGGAAAGTGTTGATCTCAAAGATGAGATTAACCACATCTATAACATCATGGCATGGGGTGCCAAAAAGATTAACCCAAGTGACCAAGGAGTGTTTGAGTGGGAGGATGGGATAGTATATTCTGATACAATATATATACCCTATGATTGATGGGTTGAAGAGGCTTATGAGGCGACTGGTTGAAGTTGATGCCTAGTGCAAATAATTGAGCCAAGACTAGCCAGAATGAGACTGATTAGGATTGAGTGCACTCAGAAGAAATGGGTTCCCCACACCAAAAAGTTAGTAATAAGGGTGTTTCAAATAAGTAAAGGTAAGCTTACATCACTCCAAAAATATGGAGGGAATTATCTTATAGATAACTATGTCTATGACATTTAATCATGTGTTCCTAAGAAAGTAAATAGGATGGTTGCACTGGTACATACCCTAAAGAGCATTATTACTCATTGGTGGGTAGTGTAAAGGCCTAGCTTGTCAACATATCAAGAAGTAAAGGTAGAAATATGCACTAGGTTTGTAAATATAAATGAGGACTTATACATTCTTGTTTACTCAATCATTTCCAACCCAATCACATAGGTGCACTTGTGTGAAGAAACTTGGGTTATCTATGATGATAATGTGTCTCAAAGCTTGTGGGTGCACACCTTCTACAGGACTTTGAAAACATGGGTGTGAGCATGGTACATTTTAAGAGAGAGACATTGAGAGAGGATACTAGGAGGTACTTAAGGAGGGTTTTATGCACACCTTCTCCTTCTCTTCACAAAACTTAGAGCTACTAGAGCCACTACAAGTCATTTGTAGGGTAATGTCTAAGGATACTACAATCTTAGAAGAGCACCTTAGAGACATGTTCAAGGATAAATAACTAGTGCTCCTAATTTTTTTGAATAAAATTCATTCAATAATGACTCTAGTGAGGAGGATGATGAGACCTAGAAGGAGCATAATTAGAAGGCCCTAATAGGAAGACAAAAAAAATTGTACCTTGTGGATTATAGCACCTCAGGGAAAGAGGATCTAACTCATATTAAAATTGAAATAATGGAGGGGAAAAGGCAAGCTTAATAATCTCATTAGGAAAGGAATGAACCTTACCATGTGCCAATCAATACCACTAAAGTATACATCAACATAGAAGGTGAGCCAAAGATTGCCACTATAGGCACTTACTAGTCTGAGGTAGAGATGGAACAAATCATAACCCTCCTAAAGGAGTTTCAGGAATTCTTCTCACATAGCTACTAGGACATGAAGGGTACCCACCCTTCCCTTAGAAAAATTAGCATCAATTTGGTGGATGGTACAATGCCTATCAAGAAGTGCTCATAAAGAATGAATCCTAAACTATGTACCAAGGTAAAAATGGAGATTAATGGAATGTTGGATACCAACATCATCTACCCTATACAAGAGTCCAAATGGGTGTGCTTAATGGTCATAATCATCAAAAATGATGGGCACATATGAATCTACATCCACTATAAACTTTTGAATGTCACTTGCATCACTGACCCATTCTCAACCCTATTCATCGATGAGTTCCTAGATGGCATCATACGTTAAAAAATCTACACTTTCATTGATGTTTTTTTGGGCTACCATCAGGTGCAGATTAAGGAGGAGGATAATCCAAAGATAACCTTTACAAATAAATAGGGTTGTTTTTCTTATAATGTGATTCACTTTAGATTCAAGAATATACCAGCCATATTTTCTAGATTGGTGATCACCACTTTCAAGGACTTCATCTATAGGTTCCTCCAAGTCTATCTCCATGACTAGACTATATATGGCCTTATCAAGGATCACTATGACAATATATGACTCATGTTTGAAAGGTATAGGTATCTTTAGATATATTTAAACCTAAAGAAGTGCATCTTTTCAACCCCCCTTTGAGACATTACTCAGACACATCATCTATACAGATAGTTTTCTTATTGACCCTATGAAGATAGCCATCATAATTCAACTCTAGATTCCTTCAACACAAAAATATGTTTGTGCCTTTCTATGCCATTGTACCTACTACAAGAAGTTTATATGGAGCTATGTAAAGATTATCGCACCTCTAGAGGAGATCTTGTGAAAATATGGCCCATTCTATTAGGGTGAGGTACAAGAGGAGGCTTTTGAAACATTTAAGTTGGAGTTGACTAGTGCTCTAATTCTACAATTTCTAAACTAGACTACTCCTTTCCATTTCCATGTCAATGCTTGAGGCTCCATAACTAGTGCCATATTTGTGTAACTAGTAAATGGAAAGATAAACCACCCCATCTCTTTTTTAAGTAGTAAATTAATGAAAACATAATAAAATTACACCACTACCGAGGATGAGGTGATGGCAATGGTCTATGCCTTACAAACATTTAGGCAATATCTATTGGTGAACCCATTCATCTTTTTCATTTATCATAAGGAACTCAAGTACCTCATGAATAATCCTATCCTATATGGGTGCATATGCATATGGATAGTTCTATTCCAAGAACCTTAGTTCTCTATTATTGTTAAACCTAGAAAGCAGAACATAGGGTCAGACCATTTGTCTTGCATAAATTTTGGTGATGCAGTGGCATCAATTGAAGATGAAATCTATAGGAATAGTTATAAAAATTCCATCACATCCTTGAAGACTTGATGGATATTACCACTTTCCTAACATCTAGGCTTATATCCCATACCATGTCAAAAAAGGAGAAGAAACAACTATCAGTTACACCACCCCCTTATAGCTCATTAAAGGGGAATTATATAAATTAGATAGAGATGAAGTCATGCATTGGTGTGTTATAAAACATGAAAGGGACTCCATCTTAAAATAATTACATGATATAATTCCACTATGCTAGAGATGCAATAACACACAAGATATTATGGTCAAGTTTGTGGTGGACAAGCCTGTTTTAAGATACAAAGGAGTGCACCAAGGCATGTGACATATGCTAATGTAATAGGAAGCCCAACCACCATGATGAGATGGCTCTCATACCCATTATTTCCTTGGTACCATTAAATAAATGTGCCATTGATGTTTTTGGACCAATAAATCTCACAACACAATGCAAAAATGCAAGGTATATTTTAGTGGACATTAATTATTTCAATAAGTGGGTCAAGCCTACACTAACAAAAGAATACATAGTTGTGATAGCCAAAAACTTCATCTAGGATAACATAATAATTTTATATGAGTGCCCATTAAGTCTTACTAGCAATAAAGGCACTCATTTCATCAATAAGATGATACACATCCTTTTAATTGAATACATGGTGGTGCACCACAAGACCCCACATATCATCCCCAAGCAAATGATACAACTAAGGCATTCAAAAAGATCTTAGGAACATGCTTGAAAAATATATGTGATGTTAATCTCAAGGATTAAGATGATCAAATTTCAATGATATTATGGGTGTATCGCATGACATATAAGCACCTAAACAAAGCTACACCATTTCAACTGGTGTTTGGCACTAAAGCAATTTTCCCCATGGAATTCATGGTGCATCCTTATGAATTTCATGCATTAGTCACTTAGATGACCAAAAATATTTGAGCACAAGGTTGGAATAATTAGAGTGATTGGATGAAAAGTGCACCCAAGCAAGATGGAGTCAACAAATAAAAAATATGCACTAGAAGATTTGGCATGACAAACACATCAAGCACAAAGAACTGATTGAAGGAGCATTGGTTCTGATCTATCAGTTGAAGTACCTTAAGCACTTAGGAAAATTGAAAATAAGGTGGTTGGGTCCCTACATCATCCACCATATATTAGAGATAGGTGCATGCAAGTTGTGCATGTTGTCTAGTGAAATTATCCCAAATCATTTCAATGGAAACCAATTGAAGCTATATTGGTAGTATGATGGTGATTGTGCCATAAGAACATTAAATTCATGGTCACTAGTTGGTTCAAAGTTGAGATGACCAGAGTATGGTTTGGCACAAGCTAAACCATTCTCTTCCTTTTGTTTTTTTTCTTGTATAGTGTAAAGAGGCAATAAGTGACACAAGATGGCCATAAAGACTTATCTACTACCACTTTATGCATAATTATAGTTAGGTGAATTGACAACTTGTGATTTCTAAGCATATGAGGCCATGACACCTAAGTTATGGGCATGTGAATCAAACCCAACTCTATTGAACTACTCTACTCTTTCACATATAATTCCAATCGGGTGAGTTGATCACTTGTGCCCTCTAAGTGAATGAGGCCAAATATCTAAGTGGTGGGCACATGAAACTTTCCAAACATAAGAAAAATATGCACAAGATCCATGTGTGCAAGGTGAACATTGTAGAGCTCTAGAAGGCCCAAAAATGAGCAACTCTGGTGATTTTATGCATAATACTAGTCAGGTGAGTCAAGCCCATTTGCTTTCTATGCACCTAAGTCCTTGGGCATGAGGAAGTTACTAGAATTGGAAGAATTAAGAACAAAATGACAAATTACATATGTGTAAAGGTAACCTTTACACCATAGTTAGAAAGAGGTGCATTAATTGATCATGCACAAAAGATCAAAGTAGAAGGTGAAGATGCCCAAAAAGGTTGGATGCAATATAGAAAGTGAAGACACATAATATTTATATGTGTAAGATAACAAAAAGATAATTTGAAGTGATAGAGGACCAGTGTAAGTGATTTGTATGGGTTAAGATAGGCCAAGGCAAGATGAAGTTGAAGAGACTAACCAGAGCAAAGAAGCACACATTAGATATAAGTGCATAAAGAAAATAAATTGGAACTGAGGAGGCTAAATCATGTGTATGTGAATAAATTCACCTAGGCTTCCATAAGAAACGTGAAGGTCATGCCAAGTGAACAAATGCAATAGAATAATTATCTAAGATAGCTAGTGTCCACCTAGGTTTGAGCAAGAAGTGATTGTCTGAACTAAAAATCACTTCATCAAATTAATATTAGAGAGAATTCAATGAAGTGGTGGTGAAGGCACAAATATATGGAATTAATGTATTGATGACACATGATTTCTATGGATTTCATAAAATGTTGCATTTTCAAAGAAATCTAGGCACTGCCACACCATAAAAGACCTGAATTAATAATGATATATAAGAAAATAGTATAAAAAGGCATCAAAATTAAAAACTTAGGTTACAAAACTTAATATAAATTAAGACTAAGTGTGTAAACTAAAGAACCAAATTATGTAAACCAAACAGCCAAAGGTGAAAACCCTATACCAAGTGAGAATTCGAACACCCCAAAGCACCAAAAGTGAACAACTAAGAAATAGGGGAATCGCATTTGCATTTGTTAGGATAAAATAAAAAAATTATCCCCAAATTAAATACAAGAGAAACTATGAAAAAAATCAATCAGCCATACAAAAAATAATCATAAACATGACAAATAGGAGACCCCAGATTTAACACGGTTCACCCAAAATGGGCTACATCCACCAAACTTGTCTAGTATATTATTTATAGTAATACAAGGGGAAATAAATCTTACAACAAAACATATTACACCTTTCTACCTTCTTTTACTCCTCTCTATGTATGATAATATTATTTTTTTCATCTCAACCATGTATCAAAACATTTTAGGGAAAAAAACACCTAAACATAACCTCTACCATCAGATCTAGAAACCTTTAATCAATGGCACAAATTGAATATGAAATTACAATTTTACAAGGATACTTTAATAAAGATTTTACTTCGAGGATAGCATCCCTAAACTCCCATCAGGGCACATGGCCCCTAGACCCCCCACCAAGGGGTCATTCCCCCTAAACCCTAAAAAAGGGGTTCCCCCCTTGTAACCCCCCATGCCATTAGGGATACAAAGAATGGGATCCAAAACTTGGCTTAAATAACATCAAAATTTTAACCTCTAATCTTGGAAGACAATCAAGCTCCACACCTAACAGTATTTTCATTGTTTTAAATGGGGCTTGATAAATAATTGTGTAATAAATAGATAGTTGGAATGATAATTTGTCACCCTTGTTACCATTAATGATCAATGAAGCTTGGGAGCCAAAGGTATAGTCATAGATCATGTGACTATAGAAGCGCCAACCACCATTTGAGGCTTTGACAAGTTGAACCTACTAATATTCAACACAAGTACATTTAGGATGGTGAAGAAACATAAGGAATTAATCTTCATGCATAGGTACAATAATAACCCAAGCAGGTTAAAATTATGGAATAAATGATGGTTTCCAAAATAAAGGTGTAGATGATCGAAGCAGTTAGCATCATAGAAGTTGACATCAAGGTGCTAACAAATATGTCTTATCAGTATCTACAATTTCCTCTATATTTTTTATGAGGAGAAGATTGGTGCTCATTTGCACACACTTTTAAACTAAAGGATTATAATCACCACACGTCAAGTCACTTACAAGACCAAAGTCTAAGATTGGATAGTGGACATAGGGCACAAGTAAAATCAAGGTGAATCCTTGTTCAATGTCTCAATTAGAGACAAGTTGATAGATTATGGTATAACTCAACTCTATGAGTTGCCTTAATTTGAGAAGCTAGAATAAATTATGTAGTTCTTACTTTTGCACATCTATGAAGACCACATCTATTTTTCAAGAATGTGCATGAAGATTTTAGTGTAGTTGATAAGGAGAATAACTAGGCTCCCTAATGTCAGTCAAGACATCCACCATTTGATGGATGATGATGAAGAGGGGGAGTGCATTGCAAAGCTCTTGAGTTAAAAAAAATATGGGTTTCACATTCCCCATCAAATTTTACAAATATCCCACCATGAGGGAGGTGTCACACCTCATGAGCTTAAAACTATGCCTTGGTAATCGATGGGTTGATGTGACAAAGGCATACATGTTCTTCACCTATCACATGATGTAGGGCATGTAATTTAACATTGTAAAGTTCATCACCAAAGAATTGGTGAAAAATGAATTAGATTTCCATAATGCAAAGGAGACCTTTAGGTCGGGGTCTATCCTTATATTAATTATCATGGAAGAAATTAGAGTTTCAAATGGGGTTAAGGATAACCTCAAGGTTTTTACATAACACAATGACTCCCAAGCTCAAAAGTATAAAGACTTCACTTGACCCACCTCCTTCAACACTAAATACAAAACCTGTGTGATGTGAGGGTGTGAAAAATACATAAAATCCTTCAGACTAGAGTGGTGAATTCCTCAGGAGCTCTTGAGGAGCCTATATGGAATGGTAGTCTTTATCTTGATGTCACACTATTGTGTAGTGAATTTGGATCTACTAGATTGGAATAGATCAGGTTGGATGAAGCTCTCATATGCCTTCTTGGTGAGATACTTTAGGGATGCACTACACTATATCCCTAATGCATAATAGATAAACATTCTAGTAAAGGAACTAGATGTGGAGAAGCATAGAATGAGGTGTCAATTCACTCATATAAATGGGAAGGCCACCAAGGATGAAGAAGATACATCAAATCACCTAGATATTTATCCCATCCAAGAGGTCACCATATTTGACTACATATATAGATTATATTATGAGATGAAGCCATAAAAGAAGGAATTTAGCACCAAACCGAGCACTAAGCAGAGTGAAGACCCCCCAATATAAATCAAGGATGAAGGAACACTAGCACCAATAGAGAAGAAGTCTCCAAAGTATAAGATGGGGAGAATTTGGAATAGATAGATGAGTAATTAAGTCTCAAGATCAACTCAAAATAAGAAGCCTCTTTTGGACTCCTCAAATAAGCACATGTGATTCACACCAAAGACTTCCCCTAGTGAAAAGAAGAAGGGGAAGGCTCCTCCTATGGTGCTCATGATAATCATATCTGACATAGAGGAGGAAGAGGAGTTGGAGGAAGAAGAAATGGGGAAGGGCATATACATTTTACCCAAAGAAGACAACTCCTCATCTAGTGACCATGCCCCTTCTTCTTCTCCTTAGACTAAATTGGAGAAGAAGATGTAGAGATGGAAGAAACTCAGCTTCAGTGAAGTTGATATACAGAGGGCACAAATACTAGAGGAGTGAAGAAAAGAAATAACAAAGTCCAAAATGTCTAAAAATCCATTGAGATGGTTGAGGTCAAAGAGTGTAGGAAAAAAGTGGAGGAGTGCAAGGCATAGGAGATGAGAGGAAAGAAGGAAGGAGAAATAGGTGAGAATCTTGGTGAGGTAGAAGCACATGGAGAAGAAACACCCTTAGGCACACCAACTAAATAAGATATGAAGCACAAATAGGAGGAAATGGGCCTAGACCAATATCACATCGATGTGGTGTTGATGTTATATTGCAAACAAGAGGCCATGCCAAGGGCATGTCCTAAGCTAAAATTGATCAAATAGATACTGAGGAGATAAAGGCATAAGAAAATAAATGTAAGGTTTAGGCCAAGAAAAGGAAGACTAAGAAGAAAAAGGCCAAAGAATAAAAGGCCAAAAAGATAGAAATAGAAGAGAAGGTGACCCAAGAAGAAATGGCCAGAATGAAAAAAGAGAAAGAGGAAAAGGTTTTTACTCATGTAGAACTTAGAAAAGAGAAGTCAATCAAAGAGGCACCTAGTGTCCACCCTAGCTTGGTAGAGGGACCTGCATAATAGGCATTCCCTAGTTCTGAAGGGGTGCCTAAAGATAAAGAAGGTGATGTTAGTACCTCAAAAGAATAAAAAGAGAAGGTAGTAGAGGCCTTGTTGGGGTAGGAGGAGAGTAAGGCTAGTGTTGAGGAGGTTCATGCTAAAGAAACATAATGAGAAAAATAAATGGACAAGGGGGAAAATTTTGAGGAAAAACCCCTCTAGAAAAAAGATTATGAGATCAGAACCAAAGAGAGAGAAGAGGTAGACCAAGGGGAGAAGTCTAATGAAGAACCTCTAAGAGAAGAAGGAGAAGGTAGTTGAGAAATCCTTAACAACATTAGAGGGGAGTCAGAGAATATAGAGGAATCTATCAAGGTTGAGGAGTATAAGTCAAGCAATAGGGAGTTAGTGTAGAAAGGGTTCACCTAAGATGATGACTTCTATATGATGGAGTACATGCCCCCTCAAGCTGCCATGACCTTAATGTGCCATCAAGTATCTTGGGCTCTCAATTTATACATGGATGTTCCTCAGTTTGAGGTGCCTAGGAAATCAATTTGAAGCACCTAAAAACTAGAAGAAGAGTATGACTACCAGCTCATGAATCTTAAGGATATGAACCTTATGAGTTCAGCTAATGCCCTCCTCAAAATGGCCTTTAAAATGGTGCACAAGAATATTATCAATGATGTTCATGCTTCTAGGTGAAAAGATATTACACTTGAAGAAAAAGAAGAGATAAAAGTGATGAAACTCAAAATCCATCATCTGGTTGATTGTGCAGAAGAGGTGGAGCCATCCCTTTTGTATGGTATGGATACCTCAAAAATTAAATAGGCTAACAAGGTTTGTACGCTGGTAGAATAAATGCTTCCTCAGATGAAGCTTATGCTAGAGGAATAAGGAAAACCTTGTGAAGCCATCAAAAGAGATCTAAACAAAAATATCAATGAAATGAAATACCTCTTTGTCAAACTAGAAGAGAGCATAGAAGAAGTGAATGTCATCTTTTACAACTTTGCCACTCAAGTTTTACTCATCAATGTACACCTTCAAAAGGCAAAAGAGGAGAAGGATAATTTAGTGAAGCATGCATTTAATATGATTAAGACTCAGTGTGTGTAAGTGATGTTGTTGTTCAATACCTGAATCCCCCAAATGAATACCTAAGAACAAGAACTAGAAGCTCTCTTATGTGTCTTTCAAATAAAGGTGAGTGAGCAAGGGGATATTTTAGCTAGTGAGGTAAGGAAAGGATGTAAGCCTTTAGAAAATAAATGGAAAGGTCAAAACCATAAGCAACCAATTGAAGACCCATGAAAAGAATTGGAAGGTCTCTTTCATGCCTTTTAAACAGAGGCAAGTGAGCAAGGGGATATTTTAGATGGCAAGGTGAGGAAAGCTAATGAAATGATGCAAGACTTTAGAAAATAAATGGAAACCTCAAATGTACTTGTACTTGAGGATTCATCAATGGAATTAGAAGGTACCATATAATAAATTAAGATCACCATCATGGGATTCAATAACTTCAAGGTGGAATTGTAGTAGAGCACACCCAAATTTTGTGTAGCAAAGGCATTGAAAGACTAGTCTGAGGGTGGACTAGCAAGTTTCTATGGGGTAATCTTGGGCCCCATTTTGTGTTAATTAGTAGACCACACCAAATCAACATATATCAACATGTGGAATTCATTGCAAATTATTTCCCTTTTGAAAATGTTAGCACCATATGGAAGAATATTCAATTATCTTGCACTAGATAGCAGGTAGTTTCTTAATGCCCAGGTTTGAAGGAGAATCTTGTTGAGTTCTTTCACATGGTGGTTAGAGAGCATGGGCATCATAGTAGTGGATTCAAAGGCATAAAAAACCCAAATTATAACTTAGCACCTGGAGTGTGCCCATCTAACCTAGCAAAAATATTCCCCTCTACCTATAAAATGAGTGTGAACTTGAAGGCCAAAGGGGGGAAATTAATGGTAGTGAAGCTCTGCTGAAATTGAGACATACCATTATTATGTTGTAATTTGCATGAAATAGGTTAATATTTTTGAATGTATATACCAATCTTTCCTATGATACTTTAGGTAGGATTATTTTAAAATATGAGCACAAGCTCTATTTTCATATTATGAACTTTGTATACTGAAACTATGAATGAATGAAGAATGTTATTCAAAATAATTGGAGTGTTGATCTTATTTAGATGGTTACAAAATTATTTTATGTTTGTGGCTTGAATACAATAGTTATGCTAGTATAAATTTTATATATGATCATGTTTCCTTATGCATTTTTTCCCCATGCATCAATGGCATCTCTGTGTAAAGTAGTGAACTCTCAATAGGTTGGAAACTATCCTAAGTGTTAAGATAGGCATGTGCCTAAGCCTTGACCCATGCACCTAGAGCACTAGATATATGAATGAACCCATAAGTAGGATATATTTCCCCCATTCCACTAAGTACTTGAATGGAAATTTACTTACTATCTATAATACCTTCACCCCTAGAGAGACTGGAACTAGTCTAATACTGACTTATGCCACCATTATCAAAACTAGTCCCCTTGAATAGGCTTGTGCCTACTGATCTTACCTAGAATGTCCTTTCATTGAAGAACTTATCTAAGCTCAATATAAAATTTATATTCCATTGAGACTAAGGTTTCACCATGTTTCAACTAACCTAATGTGAGCCCTGGTCCCTTTGTTATTGTGCTTTAGGGTAGTGCACAAGGTTTGTGCCTTGTCTAAAACTGATGTTAGCATAGTAGGGTATTTAAATGTTGTGCACCAAATATCTTGAATATGATTATTCCTAGATTTATCTATGATATAAATATATTTGACTAATTTCTAAGCACATGACTAGGCACATAAGTTAAATAGGAAACTTTTCTACAACAAATTTAAAGTGGGGGCAAGTGAGCCTTGTTTCTCCACACCTTCAATTGACATTACTTAGATTCAAAGTGGGGTCAAGTGACGATTATTTCTCCACACCTTTAGTTCACATTACTCAAATTTATATTGGAGTTAATTAAGCCTTATTTCTACGCACACTTAGTTTTAGTACAAGGTGTATTTATAGCATATGGTTCCTTTCATATATTTCACTCTAGTTCTCATCCACTTCTCTGGCCAAGAAGTGGGCCAAATATATATTACATTCACAAAGGTAATTATAGGTATGAATTTATATTTTATTTTATTCTAGTAATTTTATTTCATTGCATTACTATAATAAAGGGAGGGGAGGGTGTAAACACCCTAATTTGGTCAAGCAACCACAAGTATTGTCTTTTGTTGCTCTTTCACACAAAGGGTCTTGGTAATGGCTATAGTCCTTATTTGCATGGTCATCTTAAGTATTCTGATCTTTATTATCCATTTTATTCACTATTTTGACACCTCCAAATAGTCATTTGTCATCTTTTCCCAATCTTAAGGGCCCCTACCCTGTCATCCTTGATTTTTTCTCTATTATGAGCCCTTTCACAATAGCACCATTTGAGGATAGTATCACCACATGGCATTGCTATCCACTTTTTTCTTTAGTTTTAGATGGTCTCTTTCACCTATTTTTGAGTCCCAACTCCTCTATGACCCTTATTTTATATTTTTTATATCTTTTTCATGACATGTCATCCAGTGAACAAGGTATTATATTCATAACAAAGATCCTTCTATATAAAGAGCCTCACAATGAATTTTACATCTACCACTTACTATTTTGGCACGTGTTACATAAAATTAATATTTAGTATAGATCAAATACTTTACATACTACTTGACATTCACACCTAGACATTTTCATGCTTTATCAAAGAAGGGCTTAAGCAAAATTCATCCTAACAGATTGTGCAAGTTGATGGCACACATTCCCTAAGGGAGAACTACATACGATCTGAGACCCCTATCATTGGGGTTAATGTAGGAAATGTTTGGAATGTGTTACAAGGTATTCATGAAGTTTTAATTTGTTTCATGAAAGTGTCATTGATGTTATTCTGTGTTATCTTTATTGTTCTTAATGTTGTGTTAATGAAGCCTTATTTGAGGAACCTAGTGAAATAGTATAGAACTAGTATCATGATGAGTTAAACCATTGGAGACCTATATAATCAAGGTTTTCAATGTGATATCATGTTATGATGTTTTATGACATGGTTATGAATTTTTTAGAATAGTTCAAGAGGTTTCAATTTGTGTTCATAATCCAGATAGTACTGACATTATAAGGCCTAATTTGAAAATTGACCTATAGTGGCCTCATGAGGGGTCAAGATCATTCCAAAGGTGGAATATATATTGATAAAATTTATATAGGTGTGATAGGTCATGTTACATATGTCGACAAATTTTTAAGTCAATACCTAAAATAAAAATCAATAAATTTGGTGATAAGGTTGATTGTGTGCATAAAATGGGGTGTTGCAGACCCAAGAAGAAGTTTCTCATGCTTTTTGGCAAGTGAAATATTTGCATGAGAACATGAGAAATTCATGGTAGTTGAGTAAGGTCCCTATATTTATTTTATTTTCATTGGTTTTGGAGTTTAGGTAAATCCTTTATAAATGATTGATAAGAAGGTAAGGTAATCAAAACCCTCCTAAAACTCTAACAAAGAATCGATAGAAAATATATAATTATTTATGGCTCAAAATGGTCTATTTGACCTATTTTGGTGTTTTTAACATATAAATGACTCCTCAAGGTTTCCTCTAGTGTTTTTTTGTCTTGACAATGAGAATAAGCTATAAGAAAACCCTTATTTTTAGGGTTTTTGATGATACAGGCATGGTTGATAAGGTCAAATCATGAAAATAGATGGAGGATGATGTTTAAAACTTATATTTTATGACCATAAAATTTATAAGTAGGTTTTTGACCAAAAATGTGCTAAACTGGCAATGAAAGTTAGCCTATCGCTAAACTAGCCTAATGAGTAGAATAGTTAAAAAACTAGGCAAGAATTAGAATGAGATTAGGGGTTAGTTGTATGGGACTAGGGATGGATCCTAAGTCATGGGGTCATTATTTAATATATATCCATCCTATAACCTTGGTCTATAAGTTTTGATTATGCCTACACCTATGCCAAAAGTTGTCATCAAACTAGCCTATCTAACACAATCATAGTGAGATTGGTCTATAAGACAAATATTGATATATGACTAATCTAAGCAATATTTTAGGTGATAATTCAGGTGATAGTTTTACCCCAATTGGTGGAAAATATTTTGGGAGCCATAAATTTTACACCATAGCTCCAGTTGACTCCCCATTTGAACCATTGGAAAGCTAAGAATGAGGGGAACATCGTGAGATGGCATGAGCTCTGATCGATGGGTGTTGACCCCCACAAACCAAATGTAATTTCCCCAAATTTCAATTTTAGTAGTGCTGTCTAAAAATAGTAAGTTTCTAAAAATAATAATTCCTTAAATTTTGTATTGTTGTAAATCATGGAAGTCAAACCACTTAGTCCCCCTCGAGATTGCTAACCTTCCACATCCTCCTCTTACCTTAAAAATGTGTATAAATTAAGATGTAACCTAAAATTAAAATTAGACATCTCTTCCCAAAGATAGGCATATGTTTCATCTGCAATTTTGAGCAATAAAACATCTCTTCATAGAGATAGCGTTATTATAATTGTGTTGTTTTTGTTTCTTGAATTATATTTCAACCAAAGCTTATAAGTTTTGGATTAATGACCATGAAATATATCTTTCTAAAAATAATATAAAGATGATAAAGTTTCACAAAAAAAACATTTAAGATCACATAAGTATTCCCACAGTTGCTCTATAATTTGATTTTTTTGACTATGTTTTTGGTCCTAAAGGCAATTTTGTGTGTGTGTGTGTGAAAAAGATGTTCCTAATTCATTTTTCACTAATATGAATGATAAAAATATATATAAGATATACTAAAGTATTAATAGGATCATGTGAATGAATTTTTTTATCATTATAAGTCCCTTTTCAATCTTGGAGAGTCAAATGATTTTGACTGTATGTTGACAGTGTTTAGTGTTTTTGAGTAAGCCATCTATAGGATTTTTCTTGAGGCCTTTTGGCTTGTGTGATGGATACCAAAGAATTTTAGGAATTTTTTTCAGTCATTATTATCCTATTAATATTATTTTATACATGGGTTAAGTGTAAAATTTGTGTATTTGGATAAAATTTATAAGATAGAGTTTTGGTAGTGAGAAGGCCTAATTGGTGGGTTCAAGGTGTGAAATGGGACAAATAAAGTTAGGGACACAAGGTTAAATTATAATGGGTCTATTAAATTCATGTATTAATTAGTTCATTCATTGGTTAAGATAATAAGTTTTCCTAAGGGTTAGAGTTGTAACATGTGGATAGGACATACCCAATTTCATTAGGTCTCCATATGAGTATCTAAATATTTTTAGCAAGGTTATTTGACCTAATTTTTCCAAAGAGAGGTTTATTTGAGTGAGAAGGCCTAAGAGGCTGTTTGAGTGAGATAGAAGGGGAAAGAGTGAAAAATAAAGTTGTAATATATATTTGAGTTATAAATAGGTATTCTAAGGTGATCATATATCTAAGTTGACTTAGTTAGTGCTAAGTTAGCTAAGAGGTTAGAGCCTTCTTGTAAAATAGAGTTTGTAGAAGACTAGTTAAGTGGGTGCTTAACTAAGTAGGGGATGGAGCTCCTTGTGAAGTTAGTGCTTCACTAAAACTTGTATATTGAAATTATAATATTGTATTCCATGAGCATGTCTTAGTGTTTTTAATCCCCCAATAGGGTTTCCCACATATATTTTGTGTTCTCTCATGATATGCTTGTGTGGATGCTTTATTTATGTATTGATCTTTTATATAAATGAAGTGATGAATGGAATTGAATAATATTTATTATGAAACTAGTTCACCCTACCCCTCTTATCAACTTCCATTAATTGGTATCAAAACCTAGACCCTTGATAAGACCTAAAATTATAAGGGAGATATCTAAAACACATGTATGGATCTTGGCAATGAAAGTGCTTTCTATGATTTAATGAGAACCTACCCACAATCAATGAAATAGATTGTGAATGTTGTTCAAAAATAAATGATCACATGGAATAATGCACTCATATTAGAATGGAAAATATATTTTTAGAGGGATAAGTTGAGCATGCTGCTATCAAGATAAGGACTTATCAAAAGTATGAAGAAAGTACTAGAAAGATTAATAGTATATTGGATAGTCAAATATCCTTTTATGACATGAGAGATCTTGTCTTTAGAGAAGAACAAAAGGAGTTCAATAAATTTTAGGCTCCAATAGATAGTAATCAATCAAGAAGTAATGAAATTGGTAGAATTAAGATCTACGTATAAGCTACCAAACTTGAAGTTTGTCATCATCAAGTCAATAAGTTCCCTACCCTATCAAGTGACATCAAAGATAACAATGCATCATCTTATTTTCAAAAGATAAATAAGGTCAAGTAATCATAGTTTATGGACTCCTTCATTTGTCATTGTTTATTTTGTGGTAGATTTGGATATAAAGCTATTAAATATAGATGGAAAAGCATAATTATTTATTATAGTTTCAACCAAATAAGACACATTGCAAGAGAATATAATACAAAGTATGTCAATAAAACCAGTTGTGTTGAGAGTTTATGGAGTCATGACACTATAAAATGGATCAAGAAATAAGATCCTATATAAAATAAGTAGAAAGATAGAGGAGAATAATATATGATATCCCAAACTATTTTCCACACTCAAAATTAAGATTTGAAATGGTATATATAAATTTTTTGTTAAAGTCACATGACAGGAGATAAAAATAAGTTCATCACTTTGAATAGAAACTACATTGGTATAGTACGGTTTGGGGATAACACATCTACTAAAATAGTTGGTAAAGGTTCATTGAACTTTGATAATGGGAAGAACAAAATATAAAATGTGTTATATGTAAATATGGATTGAAACATAACTTGCTCAGCATGATCCAAGTGCACACCCAAGGACATAATCTAACATTTCATTAAGATGGATGTGAGATTAGAAGAGCAAAATTAGGAAGATTGATTACCAAATCCAAGAGAACTAAAAAGAATCTCTATGTACTAAATGAAATCATAAAATAAAAATGTTTCATGAGAAAGGTAGATGAGATTTATCTATGGCATAAAATTTTAGGTAATATTAACTTTGAAAATCTTGTCAAGATCAGCTCCAAAGGATCTGTGAAGAATATGCCCAAAATCTCTAAACTTGCAGATGTTCCTTGCAAGGCATGTCAACATGGTAAGTGACTAGGAGAAGATTCAAATATAAATAATATTCCACCACTTAACCTTTAAAACTAATCCATATTGATCTATGTGGACCTATAAGGATTCAAAGTATTCAAGGAGATAACTACTTCATGTTGCTTATAGATGACTTCAAAAGGATGACTTGGGTATCATTCTTAAAAGAGAAGTCAAAATATCTAAGAAAGTTTAAGGCCTTAAATTATTTTGTTAAATGAAATTAATGTAAAGATCAAGTATCTTAGGTCTGATAAAGGAGGAGAGTTCTATTCAAATGATTTTGATGAATTTTGTGAGGTCAATGGAATAAGAAGACAGTTCTCAACTACTAGAACACCCCAATAGAATGGAGTGGTTAAGAGAAAGAATATAATAATCCAAGAGATGGAAAGGACAATGTTGAATGAATCCAAGTTATCAGTTGGTTATTATAGAGAAGTTATTGGTACTATAGTTTACAATTTAATAGAGGTTAGATCAGGATCAATGGTGATAAGACTCGATATGAAATATGGAGTGACAGACCTGAAAATTTTGAACATATGAAATTTTTTGGGAGTAAGTGCTTTATTAAGAGAGATGATGAGGACTTAGGCAAATTTGACTTGGTATCTAATGAGATTTTATTCTTAAGATATTCATTAGTAAGTGTTGCCTATAAATGTTATAACAAAAGGTTGAAAAATATAATGGAGAGCATAAATGCGAAGGTTGATGAAACAAAGAATCAACATACTCATTAGAATAATGATGAAGGATAAATAGATATAGGTGAGTATGAAGAAGATAATGAAGAAATAAAGGAATCAAAAGTTCCTTCTAAGAAAATATAAAAGGATCACCCTTAATCTCATATCATTGGAAATAAAAGTGCACATATACAAACAAAGAGAAGAATGGTGAGTGATGCTAATCAAGAAAATACTACCTTACTTTAAAAAATTGAACCTATAAACTTTTTTGAATCAAGTGAAGATGATTTTTGGTAATAAATAAGGATCTAAATAAAATTTATAAGATTGAAAATTGGGAGTTAGTACCTAAACCTAAAGAAAAAAACATCATTGGTACCAAAGGGGTTTCTAGGAATAAGTTAAATAAGATTGGAGAGGTCACTAGAAATAAAGCTAGACTTGTGTGCAAAGGATATCCTCAGGTAGGAGTGGAGTTTGAAGAAAAATTTTCTCCTATAGAAATGTTGGAGGCCATGAGGATGTTTATTACCTATGAAAATTTCAAAGGATTCAAAATACACCAAATGGATGTTAAGTTAGCCTTCCTAAATGGGAACGGAGAAGAAGAGGTATACATTAAACAACCTGAGGGTTTCTTATTGATTGATAAAAAGGATTATGTTATCAAGTTAAGTCCCTTTATGGTTTAAAATAAGGCCCTAGAGCTTGGTATGGTAGACATGATAAATACCTTTTGGACTAAGGGTTTAAGAGAGGATTTACAAATAGAAACCTATATGCCAAAACTGAAAATGATCATTAATTGATAGTTTTAGTCTATATGTATGATATTACCTTTGGTGGATCTAATATGACCAAGGCCTTTGTATAGGTTATGAAGTTAAAATTTGAAATGTATATGATTGGATATATATCCTTATTTTTTGGACTTAAAATTAGTCAAAATAAAAAGGTATGTTCATTTCAAGAATCAAGTATTTAAAATAGATGTTAAAGAAGTTTTAAATGGAAGATTGTAAAGTTGTAAGTACACCTATGGTTATAAGATGCAAGATAATCAAGGAGGATGAATCCTTGAGAGTTAATCAAATAAATTATTGATCCATGACTGGGATTTTATTGTACACTATTGCATATAGGCTAGATATCATGCACACAATTTGTATTGTAGGAAGATTACAAGTAGAGCCTAAGTAAATACACTGACAAGTAGTAAAAAGGATAATTAGGTATCTCAAAGGGACTTTGGAATATGGTTTATGGTACCCAAGGAGTAAGAAGTTTGATCTATTAGCCTATACAGATGTAGATTGGGTTGGGAGTCTAGATGATAAAAAAACACTAGTGGAGGAGCTTTCTTATTAGGTAAGTGTCTAGTCTCATGGTTAGGTAAGAAACAACCTTAAATAGCCTTATCTACTTGTAAATTTGAGTATATTTTAGTAGCCTCATGATGTTCTCAATTATTTTGGATGAAACAAACCCTGAGAGACTAAAAGGTGAAGTTTGATGGCCCTATTGCTATTCTCTATGATAATACTAGTGCCATAAGTGTTTCAAATAATCCCATATTACATTCAAGGACCAAACATATTCCTATCAAGTATCATTTATGAAGATAACATGTGAGTGAGCAAAGTATTAATCTTGAATTTATGTTTACCAAGGATAAAATTGCATATATCTTGATGAAGCCTCTTCCAAAGTATAATTTTGAACATCTGAAATAGGAACTAGGTGTGATTATTGTTCCTATAAACCACTAACCAAGACAAAGTGCTTATGGGGAGCTAATGAGGATATGCTTTCACTCCAAGAATAGAAAAGAAGTGCACAAGTTATGAGGTCAAATGGAGAGTCATATCAATCTGTCAAGAAAATCTATCTAAGATATGCAGTATGAAAGGGGGAGTTCTCTATAATATTTTATCTAAAAATATTATTGCAGGTAAGTGCTTTATCGTTAATGTCAAAGGGGGATATTGATCTGCATTAAGTTATTTCCCAATAAGAGATGTCTCTTCGAGTAGATTCCATAAATGAGTTATTTCCATCAATGATAAAGTGGGAGATTGTTAGAATGTGTTACAAGGTATGCATGAAGTTATCATTGATGTCATTCTATGTTATCTTTGTTTTTCTTAATGTTGAGTTCTTGAATCCTTATTTGAAGAACCTAGTGAAATGTCATAGGCCTAGTAGCATGATGAGTTGAGCCATTGGAGACCTATATAAGCAAGGTTGTGAGTGTGATAGCATTTTATAATTTTTTATGACACGGTTATGAATTTTTGAGAAATTTTCAATAGGTTTTAGGTTGTGTTCATAATCCAGATAGGATTGGTAGTATAGGGCTTAGTATGCAAATTGACCTATAGTGACCTAATGAGGGATCAAGATCATTTCCAAATGTGGAAGATATATTTATATAATTGATAGAGGTGTGATAGGTCATTTTACATTTTTGTACAAAGTTTGAAGTAAATAACTGAAGGAAAAATCAATAAATTTGGTGATAAGGTTGATTTTGTGCATAAAATGGGGTGTTGTAGACCTAAGAAGAAGTTTCTCATGCTCATTGTAACATTAAAACTTTGCATTAGAACCTAATAACTTCATGGTATTTTGGTAATCTCCTTATATTTATTTTATTGGCATTGGTTTTGGAGTTGAGGGGCAATCCTTTATGAATGATTGTTAAGAAGGTAAGGTAGTCAAAACCCTAACAAAGACTTGATAGGAAAGATATAAATGGTTATGGCTCAGAATGGTCCAATTGACCTATTTTCATGTTTGGAACATGTAAATGACTCCCCAATTTTTCTTCAAGTGGTTTTTTTTGTCCTGATAGTGAGTAGAAGCTATATAAAGACCCTTATTTTTAGGGTTTTTGATGCTACAAGTAGGGTTTACTAAGTTAAAGCATGTAAATGGATGGAGGATGATGTTTAAGAATTATATTTTATGCCCATGAAATTTTATAATAATGTTTATTCCCAAAAATGTTTTAAACTAGTCATGGAAGTTAGCCTATCATTAAACTAGCCTAATGAACATAACAGTAAGAAAATTAAGTGAGAATGAGAATAAGATTAGGGATTGGTTGTAGATGACTAGGGATGAACCCTAAGGCATGGGTTAATTATTAAATTCCTATCCCTTTTATCACTTTGGTCTATAATTTTTGATTATGTATACACCTATGCAAAATGTTGTCATCAAATTGGCCTAACTAACATAGTAAAGTTTGTGTAGAGTGACATAGTGAGATTGGTCTATAAGACCAATATTGACATATGATAATGAAATATATATTTACATAGATGATATAAGGATTATAAATGTTCAAAAAAAATCTTTGGAATATCTTAAAAGTGTTCCAATAGGTGTTCTATAAGTTGATTTTCTTGACCATGTTTTTGGTCCTACATGCAACTTTCTATGTGTGTGTGTGAAAAGGATGTTCCTAAGCCATTTTTCACTAAGATTAATGATCCAAAGATATTTAATATGTAATAAATTAATAATATAATAATTTTAATGCATTTTTTATCATTAGAAGTCCCTATTCAATCTTGGAGAGTCAAATTATTTTGATTGTGTGTTGATAGTGTTTGGTGTTTCTAAGTAAGCCATCTACAGGAGTTTTCTTGAGCCATTTTGGCCTATGTGATGGATACCAAATCCTTTTGGGAAGTTTTTAAATTAATTATTATCTTATTCATTATGTTTTTATGCATGGTTCAAGTGTAAAATTTGTGCATTTGGTTAAAATTTTAAAGATAGACTTTTGGTAGTGAGAAGGCCTAAAAGGCGAGTAGGCTTAATTGGTGGGTTAAAGGTGTGAAATGGGACAAATGAATTTGGGGACCCAAGGTGAAATTATAAAAGGTCTACTGGAGGCATGTATGAAGTTTCTGATCTTTTTGTTAAGACAAAAAGTTTTCTTAAGGGTTAGAATGGTAACATGTGGATAAGATAGACCTAATTGCATTATGTCTCCATTAGACCCAATTGTGGATTTGGTCCTTATGGACTATGACTAGCTTATGCAATGTTTGTTTGACCTTTGAGTGAGATTGAAGGGTAAAGAGTGAAAAATAATGTTGTCATCTATAGTTGAGTTATTAATAGGTATTATAAGGTGATCAGAGATCTGAGGTGACTTAGTTGATGTTAATTTACCTAGGGGGTTGGATCCTCTTTGAAAAATAGAGCTTGAAAATGACTAGTTAAGTCGGTATTTAACTGGGTAGGGGTTGGATATCCTTTTTAATTTGGTGCTTCACTAAAACATGGATCTTGACATGAGAGGACTATAGTCCATGTGCATGGTTCAATGGGTTTTATTCCCTAAGAGGGTTTCCCACATATATTTTGTGTTCTCTCATGATATTCTTATGTAGTTGCTTTGTTTATGAATTGATATTTTATGTGAATGAAGTGATGAATGGAATTGAATAATCATTGTTAAGAAACTAATTTAGCTCCCCTCTTAGCAACTTTCAATAAGTAGCAATCAAGATAATAGGGGTTCTAATCTATGTGATTATAACTTCATACAACCCTAATTTTCCTTTCCTTTTGAGTTTGATTATTTCATGTGTGAAGATATTCATTAGGGTTTTGGAGAATAATTATCCCAAAAAGTGAAATAAATGATCCCCCATGTGATATTAAATCACCTATAGGACCTTTAGGAACTCTCGTAGCTCCTCCAAAGTTACAGACAGTCATTGTAGGAGGGACATTAGCACTAGGTTTGTACATTAGCACCACATGGCACTACTATCCTAAGATAGATCTTGAAAAATAGTCTATAAACTATTGATTCATCTATGTCTACTCAGTCATCTCTAGTATTCAAATCCATGAGAAACTTTATTCATATCTAGATAAGTCCATCTTATCCTATTGTTTACTATTTTTGGAAAGATGCATAGAATTAATTAACTCTAATTTTATTCTAGATATACTATAGACCTATCCATTTAATATAGATTAGGATTTACATAGTAAAACCCTAAATGGTTAAAATAGTTGCCATGTAGAGTTCTAAGTGAGTAAAAATTGTAGATAATAAGTGTTGCATGTTTATTTTAAATAGGCATTGAATGAGGTTATTTTGCAATAAAGTGCATCCAAGGAGAGTTTATTGAAGGTTTAGCCATGTGTAGAAGATAAAAATGGATGTATGGATGAGGTGAAAACAACCATGAGTTTTTTTGAGAATGGGCCATTGATAGCCTATAGTGACTATGAAATTCATGAGAAGCATGCAAGCAGTGAAGATAAGTTCAACATCATGTCCTTAGGGCATGATGGGATGGTTGATGAATTATTAGAACAAGATTTTATTTCCCCTAATGGTTTTGTTCAATGTGTAGGTCCAACTATGGAGATAATATCTAAGAATAGGAATAAGTATGGTGAAGTCTAGCATGCTCATACATATAAGAGATAAAGTGAAAAAGTTATTCAAGTGATTGATATGACAATAGTATATATATATTTGGTTGGTGATGGTATTTTATCTATAGAGGAGTGTCTTCAAGTTAATATTGAGAAAAGGGAGTGTGATGGAGCATGGGAACAAGTTTTTTCTTAAGGAGATATGTAAGTCAATTTTCATTTATAGCAGTTGGTGAAGAATAGTTGTCCCTAAAATAGTTGAATAGTGATGGTAAAGTATTTGAGAAGCCAAATCCTTACATGAAGCAAGATTGTAGCATAGAGATAGATAAGAAGAAGCAAATGAGTTGGATATCATCCATGGTATGTCTAGAGGAACCTAATGTTGTAGGTATGCAGAGTAAATTACTTGAGTTCAACAAGTGGAAGGAGTTGATAATGTGTATGGTAGCCAACTCATTTGAAAAAGAAGTTAAATTTATAGATGTGATAAAAATGTTTCTTTCCATATCAATGTGGACAATAAAGGATGAGAATGTAAGGACTATCCTTGAGGTGATTGTAGATGATATGGGATATCATTAGGATGCTCAAGTGTATGTAGATTCATTTATGTTGAGATTGGGAGTGCTAGATGAGATTGTAACCATGAGAATGCAGCTGAAAACGTGGACATGTGATGGTGTGAAGGACATAATAGCTATTTGGACAAGATGCTAACAAATCCAAGTGATATTTAGGTGGGTGTGGATAGATGATATTGGGTTTTAGCTCATATGTGAGCTAAAAAATAGATGGTTAAGGCTTTGGAAGAGGAGGATGGATGATGGTGGGTATAATCCCCTAATAAAGAGAGATATTGGTGGGTTAAATACCATAAGGAGTGAGAGAAAGAGAATAAATGAGTAGATAATAGGTTTGAAACTAGTATGTTAGAGCTAGAAATAGCACAAGAGAAAGAAAGGCATTCAACTAATTTTCTTGGTATGTTGGAAAAGGATCCCATGGTCACTTTGCCTCATAAACAAAAGAGTAGCTTTTCTACTTATCATGTCCATGTGAGTTGGAGCTCACATGTCAAACCTTGCATATCTTATATAGGACCATCTGCAGTCTTAAGTAATCTTGCATCCCCAAAAAATAGAAGGTCTTTGCTTTTCATTTATTTAATTCTCTTCATCCTATTTATAGGTGTGGTTTGGTTTGGTTAGATTATCCATGGGGTCCTTGTTAGGACATTATTTTACTTGACATGATCATGATAGATTATTTTTTTATTTGGGTCTTGGATACCTAATTTGGTCTTCTTTTACTCTTTATGTTTACTGCCTATGTTATTTATGACAATTTTTCACAAACTGGACTAACACCCTTTCTTTGTAGACTTTTATCTTTTGCATAATCCAATATTGTATTCGGTAAATGAAAACATACATGGTTAATCATATGTTTATTGAGGTGCCTAGAAATTTTATTTGGAATGATCTCCTCAGATGGGTCTACATAAGAAACTAATGTTTGTGTAATGTTATTCAGATATATGCTCTATGGATGACATATGAGAGAAAAATATGAATTCAAGTCATAAAAATTAGATTGACAATGAAGTTGGAACGATAACCCATATGCCACCTAGGAATGGTAGATATATGTTTTAGAAACAAGTTTTATTTTACAAATTTAACATGTATTTAATAGATCATGTTGCATGTTTTGATATCTTATAGTTTATAGTTATGACTGAGTGATTTTATGCTTATGTTTTTGATAGGCTTCATAGTTATATGCTTAAATTTGTCTAAGTGATCATATTTATGATATGATTGGTTTGTTTTATTGATTACACTAATATTATACTAGTCTATCTATATGGACTTTTACATTGATGATATGAGTATTGGCATGAATAGTAGAAGGATATCATAATAATACCTTTATCATCAATAGAACTTAATATATGAGTTTCTTAGCATCCATTCAAAACCCATAGACATGTCAAACTAATGCTCCATTGAGAAATTAGCAACTTTATATATTCTTATTTGTCCATGATTTGACTCATTTTTTAGATTTATGTTTTGTATTGTCCTGGCTTAATGCTGATTTTAATTACTTGGCTAGATTTTATATGTCACAAGACTTGACTTTGACTTTGGATTACCCCTTGAGAATTATCATCACTTAAACCATAGATTCATTGGTCTATTTTTTTTTTAAATTACTTTCACTAGATATTACTTGTTGTCATTATATCTTCAGTTCTATTCAACTTTTATTTGTGCTACAATCCTATTTACTCAAATACTATCATGCACTATGGGTATTAATAGGTCATGTAATTGTTTTAATATTTAAATTCTACTGAAATGGACTAAGATGTTATTTTTACCTATGACTTTGGACATAATCATAGACTTTGACATATCGATTAAGGGACCCATTGGGTCAAAACCTTAATCTAACCCTTATCACGTGTATAAATTTCTAAAGGAGAAAGACTATGTTATTCTAATTTAGTTCCTTTAAATAGTTCAAATTAGTGTTATTTTTAATTATTATAAATTATATATAAGGACATAATAACTAACATTAATACCCAAACAATAGAGACTTTCAATTATGATAAACATTATGCCCAAACCTAAAATATTTTTCTAAGATAAGTAAAGGATATTTAAATGTTGTAATATCATCTACCACATTGTATTTTGAATAAGTTTGGATCACTAACCTGAAAAACCATGAACTAGAGAATAATTTTGATTTTATACAACTATGGTATAAACTTATAAAAGGCTTTGTTTAGACCTGACCATTTATCAACTAGAAATTATAGAAGCTACTAGAACCATGTTTTATATTCAAATCAAGTATTTAAATAAGCAATTAGAGAAACTTAGAAACTGATATAGTCTATGATAGGGGGAATGAATTTAAATCAAGTCTTATCATCCCAAACATAATGCTTTCATTGTTTTCTAACCCAATTCATGATATCTAACCCTTTTTGGTGCCCATTTATTTGACAACTAAAATTTACATCTTCTAATGATTATTTTTTAACTAGTAATCATGTAAACTCAAAATATATTGGAATAATAAAATAATATGAGGGATGACTATTAATAACAAATAATATAGTCCATACTAACATATTCCCAACCTACAATGAACTTAGACATATCCTAGACTATTTTTTTGATTAAAATAAGTTTTTAGGATTTCCTAATGCATGAACACATACACAAAAAAACATCACAAAATTCATGAGATGAATCTAAATTTATTATTAAAATACTTTTATCCCATAAAAAACTCAAAATAATATATTAAATTCTCAACATCACATTTCTTGAGCTATGACAGTCCCAAGATTCTTTCAGGGAATTCAATAAACACTTATATATTTTTCTCATAGCTTAAATGTTCTCTATTGAAGAGGAATGATCCTTGGATATTTTTACCTTGACCATATACATGGAAAACCCATATAAAATATGGGTTTATATTATGTAATAGCTTACTCAAACGTTGTAGCCTATACACTCCTAAAAATGCCTCTTTTCCTCTTAATATTCATTCTTTTTATAGTTTTCTTGTTGTTGTTCCAAAATTATCATTTTATAAAATTTTATAGTGTCCTTGTATTCCCATTATACTCCTATAATCATAAATTTTGAACATAAATAATTAAAAATATATATATTTTTTTAAAATTTTTGTGTCATTTCTTGATATTTTCTTTTGTTTGAAACTTCCAATTTGCTCTATCTTGTTCTAAATGAAACTTTCCACACCATCTCCATAAAAAATTCATGTTATTTTTTTAGCTAAAGTGGCTCAAGGATTTCCAACCAACTCTGTGTATGCTAATTTTTTGACAAAAATCCAACAAGAGTAAAATTTTAAATTACTATTGTTTTGGTGATGCAATATTTCCCATTCACCTTCGATGTTCCTACATCAAACACTTGGGGTGGTTAAAATTTAATCTCATACTCACATGAATGAATTAAGTGGTGAAACCACTATTTTTTACACTATAATATATAACCATGGCATCTCATTCTAGCACACCATATATTTCAACTTACTTTCACATTTTCTCCACTTCCAACTTCTTGTTCACTTAAAATTTGCTCTCTTATATTTATAATTATTCATTATTTCCTCTCTTATGGGATTAGACCCACCATAAATCATCCATCACCACCAAATGTCTTAAAAAACTCTATTATTCTAGCCTTAATTATCTTTGAAAAAACCACATCCATTTAATCTCATTCTCTTCTCCTTTTCCTTCTCTCTTCATATTCATTATCTAAATTATATAATGATTTATATCTCATTTCTTCTAGTCATAAAATCATGTCATATGAAAATATACTTACATTCATGTTTAAATTATAAAAAAGACAACTTTTTGACTTATGAGAATCACGCATTCAACTCATATGTGGGTTGATCCCACACTTTTTGCATTATTAATTTTCCTTAGTAGAAACATATCAACCATCATGTTTATCTTATTATTTACATTAATACCACACAAGTGACATTATTCCTCTCTTATTATTTCCAAATTAATCTTTGTAATAAACTTTACTAAAAAAATCTTAATTTTTCCTTCTTCAACTTCACTCTCTACCAATCTAAAAATATGGATAATGAATGCATACTATCCTCTACACATTGCCATCCTATGGATAATGTTTTCCCCATCTTTCTAGTATCCTTCAATATATTTTGTGTTAGCATTATCTCCCATTTATAATTATTATTTTTAATGCATTACAACTCATATGTCTTCCTAGGAACATATTTAAAATGAAACCATTTGTTTCCCACTCTCCATTTCCTTCATTTTAACTTGATGAAAATTTTATACCACTGCCACATCCTTATCAAACTCTCTAATTATTGTAATAATTTCTCTTTGTTCCAATTATCTTGATTTCTCATGCACATGAGATTGTATGGTTTAAGTACACCTTTTTATACCCTTTTTCATCTTATCTATTATTGGAGTTACACATTGATCAAATACATTAAGTGAATCAATAATTATAAAAAATATTTCTTTAATATGTTCACCATGCCTCATAGAAATGTTTTTTGACTCTTCTCCTTTGCTTGCATTCCTATTGTGACTTGTATTCACATTATGGACTATCAATGTTCCATTCCCATGATCATCCATTATTTTCCTCTCCTCATTATTCGTTTTATTTTTACCTCATCCTTATATACATGCTATTCAGCCATAATATCCACACGTGCATTCACTTAAACTTCATCAACCTCTATTTATTACCTCATATAAACATGAAACTATTATTGATTTTAATCTTCATTCACATGTATTTTTTCCTTCAAGGAAACATGCATCTTTCCTTGTTTATCCTTAACCTTCCTTCCCTACAAAAGAGAAAAACTAAATGCATTTCCCTTATTCTCCAAGGATGATTCTACCTCTTCCCACTTATGGGATACCATAAAATATTTCCCATCATCCAATAATTGGTATCATTATTTTGAGGGAAAGTATATCACCTCCACATCCTCTTAAATGATGATTCCTTCCTTTATAGGTTACTAACATCTGTATTTCTCCTTATTTTTTTAAAAAACAAACTCAAGCTTCTCACAAGGAAACAACACTCTTCTATTTCCTCTCAAATAAATCCTCTTCTCTTCATTCATATTTTTCTCTTTGTTTCTTCTCCTATTACTTCTCAAGGCAATAATTTTCTGTCTTTCAAGTCTCAAGACTTGGAGCTTATTCAACCACTCTTATTAAAATATTGGGTACACAACATGACCCATCAACTTTTAAACCATATGTTCTAAAATTCTCACCTTCTTATTTCATTTCTCTTGTCTCTTAACTTGGAGAACTCTCTAATACATAGTTTGACTCTCTCATGGCTTCTTGCTTCAAGCCTTTACTCTTATGGGGTCTTCTACACTCTTCTCTTCAAAAAAATATATAATAAACTATCCATTTCATAAGATCCTATGGAATCTCTCTAATAAAAATAAAATAACATTTTTAATGGTCTCAACTTTTTATTTCATGATGACCTCTGTTGGTCTATTTCCCTTATTGGGATCTTTTTTCTATTATATGAGATTATTTTTCTTAATAATGTTATTTCCTCTACTCACAAGTATTATTTCTAGGGCATTTAATTTTTACACCATTTCTTCCAACATCCTCTCCATTATTTCAATCTAAAACTTTAGACCCTTATTCTTTTCTCTTTTTCTTCTTTTGTGAGCCATCTCTTTCACTATTTACTACCTATCCATCATCACTTGGTGGAGAAAAAATATATCTTATCTTTCATGAGTGGGTTGCCTCACATTTAAAATTATTCCTACACCTCTCTCTACATATTTATTATTGACAATAGTGACATTTCCTATTTTATTTCTTTATTTTTCCCATATTTGTAACTAGATCTTCATTCTGAATTTTGGGTGTTTCCACCTTCATATTATCTCTCATATTTTACAGCTCACTTACCTTGTAAAATATCCATAACATCCAAAATTTCTTTGGATTTAATTTAACATCTATGAAATATATTCTACTCCTCATGATATTCCATATTTTTTAGCCATATCTTCTCCACAAACAGGCTTCTCTTTCATAACATCCAATAGACTCAAACAATAGCCTCTAACAATTTATTTATAGTTTTAAGACTTCTCTCACACCTACAAAAAAATGGTCATATTCTCTTTCATGAGTTAATAATGAATCAAAAAAATTCCCATGCTTTATCACATAGCTATATTTACTTACAAGACTTATCTCACATAGGAAGCTTCTTTTTCACAACTAGCTTTAATATCAATTGATACAACCTAGTTTTGGGGTCAAATGAATGGAAATTGAGTCATAGTAGCCCAAACACAAGTCATCAATTATTTTATAACCTAATTCATGTTATCCAACCCCTTTTCGTACCCACTTTCTTGATAACTAAAATTTTCATCTTTTAACATAAATTTTAACTAATAAGCATGTAAATTATATTAAACTAAAAATCTAATGGAATAAGAGAATAAACAGGGGGTATGAGTACTCAAAATGAAGTAACAGTCCATACTAACACATTCCTGACATATAATGAACATTATACATAATGTGGACTATCTTTTGGCCAAAATATAAAATTTAAGATTTTCTAAGGCATGCATACATACTCACAAAGAACCAAAAAAATTAATGAGATAAATTTATTTTTCTAATTACACAATTTTCAAGCCATAAACACCTAAAAATTACCTACTACATTCTTAACAACATTTTTCCTGAACTATAACAGACCCAATATGTTTTCAAGGATTTTAGAAAACATTTACATATATTATAAAATCTTAAACTCTCTCTAATAAATAGAAATGATTCCTATATGTTTTTTCCTTCACCATATAAATGGAAAACCCATCTCAAATGTGGATTTGGAATTTGGAATGGATGCACTAAATGTTCTAGCCTACATACTCCCCAAAACATCTACTTTCTTCTTATTTTTTGTTCTTTTTATAATATTCTTGTTCTTATTACAAAATTATATTTTTATTAATTTTTACAACATCCTTGGCCACCCATTAGACTCATGTTGTCATGAAATATGAAAAATAATCATTAAAAATGTTTTCTTCTTTTTGGGCTAGTTTTAATAGATTTTCTTATGTTTTAAACTCTCAATCTATTGTCTCTTGTACTAAATGAATAGTGCAACACCATATCCATATAAAACCCAAATAAACTATATAATATGTTTTGGATAAGGTATATTAAGGACTTTCAACCAATCTTTTGCATATGCCAAATGTTTTACGAAATGGAAATAAGAGTAAATGAAATCAAAATTTGAAATTACTATTTTTTTAGTGATGCAAGATTGTTCATTCATCTTGGATGATCTTGCATCATAAAATTATGGTTTGGGTGAATATTCATTATAATTTTATGTTTTTAACATTAATTTGAGTGGTAGAACAAATTTGTGAAGCCCTAACAAATTTGGTTTTACTTATTTTCATGGAAATTATGTATAAAATGAAAGTTCCATGGAAAGATTTATCTGTTGAATGATTTTTTTGATAATATCATGGTATTTTCAAAATAATATTTGATTAAAATAAATGAAATGGTTTCAGAGATAATTTTTATGGCCATGCAAACCTTGTAAATATTTTCACCATTATTATCCAAAAAAAATTTAAGGCATAAGAAAACTATAAAAAAAAGGGGTTTTGGTTCGAAGGAAACACACACAAAATATTGGAAAGATGAAGGACTCAGTTTAAAGGAATAATGAGTTGATTAGAAGGTTGGAACCAAGACTTGCCTAAAAATCCACTATACTGAGATGATATAGGCAAGGGTATTTTATTCTCTAGTTCTCCTTTATATATAATACATATTTATTATTTATATTGAATAAATACTGAAGATATAAATATGTACACATTAATGTGTGTTTGTGTGGGTACATGTCAATAACACATGATAAACTGTACACTCGACTCCTTGAGGTTAGGCTAAATGGATGGGCAATGGGTGAAACTATGGATTGTATTGGCTATTGAGTGGAATAGGGTTAGTAATGAGGAATGCTAATAGATTCTCATGATGGAACCATAATACCCCCATAACATTTCATTTCTCATCAAGAGTGTATAGTTGTGTGAAAACAAAAATCCACAGTTCCTCAGTCTCTGAGATTAGGGGGAGCTGAAGATCCTAGTTGATACTAGGATTAGGGAAATGATGGAGGTTAGGCTAAATTACTCATGGGATGAGATCAAATCTTCCAAGTTGTCTATGCCCAGTCAATGTCATCCACAAATTTTAATGATATAGGAATGAACTAGACCCAAGGAGAAGAAGAAAAGTGGGTGGAAGTGAGGACCTAAGCTTGGATCATGTTATATTATTGACCTCTATTTTGAGGGAGTAAAATGATTGGTGGATCGATAATTTGTTCTTATTTTTATAAGGCATTGAGATATTAAAAAATGAGGTGGGGGATTATGTTGGAATATAAAACCTCACTCCTAAGATCTATATTGATATCAAACTATCTATTAACTATGGGACCAGGTGCCCTAACCTTAAGAAAATACCTTCTCTAACAATACTTTGTGTTTGAGGAAGTATCATTCAAAAGGTATTAGGTAATTTTTAAGTTTACGAGCTTGTCTAAAAAATTTAGTTTTTGAATGGACTTATTATGTTTCTAGAAGTAATAATTTAGTCAAGAGGCTTACTCAATTGAGTAAGTATTTGGTAATGTTTTTGATGTTTTTGCTTATTTTAGGATTACTTGACTAAAATGAAAACTAATTACTTACCAAAATTAAATAAATAAAATTATATAAAAATAATAAAATTGAAATTAAATAAATAAAAACTTATTTTTGTATCTTTTTAACTGCTTTTCAATGCATGTAAAGTAAGAGAACGAGAGATCTATTCTAGCTATACTAATGTTGATTTTTAACTTTCTTATAAGCAAGCTATAAGAAGTTGTTTTTATGAATTTTTATTGATATGTGAATGGATACTATTAAAACTATTTTTTATTAATTTTTAATTTATCAAAGAAAATATCTAAGCCCCACACAACAATATTATGAGGTTCCTAGAGTTTTCTTTTACCAAGTAAGTTTTTAACCTTTCTAGGTGTTGGACACTAGATATGAATAATATATTTTAAATATAAATAAATGATTTATTTTTTATTTATTTAATTAAATTAATTAAATATATCATTATTAATTAAGCAAAAAAATGATAATTAGAAGCACAACACTACTTGGTCACCTGGGTTTGTCTAGGGTTTTGCTACTCACTAGTTACTTGTTTGAGACTGAAAATAACTTATTTAAAACCTAAAAATTGATTATTATAATGGATGAAAATTTATGATCTATTCTATAACATTCACCTAGGGTTTACATGCAAGATTGTATTTTGAAATAACATATTAAATCAATGCAAGTAAACAAAGAAACTAATTACTATTTTTGTGTAAGAATGAGAGAGAGAGAGAGAGAGAGAGAGAGAGAGAGAGAGAGAGAGAGAGAGAGAGAGAGAGAGAGAGAGAGAGAGAGAGAGAGAGAGAGAGAGAGAGAGAGAGAGAGAGAGAGAGAGAGAGAGAAGAATTTGTTTTCCTATCAAAAATTAATTTTTAAAAATAAATATTTAATATAATAAAATGATGAATTATAATTTAATCTAATCTACTAAATAAAATTTAAACTAATAACCTCCAACCTGATCACAATGCAGACTAATTGAAAGTAAGAGATTTGTATATTATGGTCCTCATTATGCTAGCTCCTTTACCCAAATGAATATCTTAGGAACTCTCTAACAAGGAAGATGAATAAATTACTATAAAAAAATGGGAGAATAATAATATATAAACAAATCCAAATAAATAACAATTGATTGTGGTTAGTTGAAGACACCATTTGCAAAGAACTGGTTGTAAGAAAAATGGATCTCCCTATCTAGAACTATGTAGTAGAATATGAAAGAAATCAATGTAAGGATCCAAAGAAATTATAACAAGTTGTGGTTTTAATGGATTCGAAACTCTTAAGATCTAATGAAAATTTAGATCTAAAATCAAGCCTAAATTAGCTTACTTATATAAGAGCAATGAAGGTTGTATGAAGGAATTTAACTAGGTTGAATTAGGAGTTGAATTAAGGAAGATTTTAAAAGTAGAAAAAATCAATATTGAGAGTGAGTTGGGATAGAACATAGGTAAAATCAAGGTGGAAAATGAGTAAATGTGATAATAAACATGAAAAATGTGTTAAGGAATGAGTCCCAAAAGCTAAAATTAGAAGGCAAGACAACAGTGATTGAACCATCCCTATTTGTGGGGATTGTTATGTAACCACCACTCTTAGGGACACAATAAACGTATAAAATTATGTATCCCCTTAAATTTAAGACAAAATTTCCCTTTTTTAATGAGTTAGTCAAAGTGGTTTACATAATATCCCTAATTAACCTGTCACTCATGTGGAAGTTTTGTAACTCTATAGGGTGGTTTCATCAATTAACATATTGGTTCCATCACTAGAGATTTTTTAAAATAAGTTGAGGGGAGATTCAAAGGCTGACATAAGTAGGATTTGAGGGACCTATAAGAGATATGTAAGAAAAATTGGAAAGGGTGTTAGATATTTCCCATTTTAGAATTATTAGGAAGTCACTACATCATCATTAGACCTATCATGTTGATGATATCACATCATGTAAAAATTAGGTGTATACATATTTAACCCATGGGAGGATGCTTTGTCATGAATTGATGAGGGAGTAGTCCTTACTAGTGGCATGTTGAATATAAATAGGAATTTATAAATACATACCATTCTTACCTTGGTGGTGTAGCGAAATAAGTTGAGACTCTGTGCAACCTGCAATCAAAAGATGAGAATTAAGTACAATATGATGAGAAAGTTAAAAAAAAAGTACATCATAAATTATGGACAAGAATACATACCATACATGTAGATAAGATCATACTACCGGATTCATCCTATAGAGGGACTAAATCTAGCATCAAGTGGTCAAGAACCTAAAAAATTGTAAAAATGTGCTATGAAAGATTGAAATTTGTTAAAACATTAATTGTATAATTTATAAAAATATGTTTTTTAAACATGAAAATATATGTAGACTATTAAAATATTCCAAAATGGAAATGTTTTTAAGTTAAAATAGCTAGTATGGGGTCCTATATATTCAAAAACTTACCAAAAATCAACTCATTTGTGCAAATTAATTTTGAGATTTATTGAGCTCTAGATTGCCTGTGACCATTTAAAGTATGAAAATAATAAATGGAAAGAGAAAAATAAGAGAATTATGAATATACCACTAGGAGGAGATTTAGGTCAGGATCAGGGAGGTTTTGTGTCTTTTTTCCTTTTACCCCAATTATATATTTTTATTATCAAAACTTATTAGAAATCTAATGAATTTCAAAATTTATAGCTTTAAAATATTTGTGGGGAAGGGTATATTAGTAAAATATAAGGATTTTGTTTATTTTGATATATTTTGTAAGTTTATTTATGGGTTTGAATGGCACATGGATGGCCAAAATAACCACCATTTGAGGATAAAAATAATGGCCTTTGTAATCTACCAATTATGTAACCATTATGGTATAACTATAACTACCATTATTTGAAGTGGAGTGGTTTTGAAACCACCACCTAAGACATTTATTCAATCACCTAGGACATTTATTTAATCACCTAGGGTAGTTACATAATCCCCTAGTGTGGTTATATAACTTCTTTATGTGGTTTGTATAATTATTACCTATAAATAGGGGTATTTCCATTTACTAGAACTAAGTGAAGAAACTTGAAATTTTTTATTTATTTTATAAATGTGGAATTGTTCTTTGGGATAACTTAGGGTGTTTTATTTGTTATAGGTACCCTAAATACTTTGGAGTAGAGTTTAGGAGTAGGATTGAATCCCCTGAGTCTTGATAATTTTGATAGTAAATCAGTTACTCATCCTTGATCAAGGTTAGACATTATGGGTATCATAGGCAGGGATCATCCTGATATCTAGTCAACTATGTTTTGACATATTGACTTATTGGACCCTAAACAAAACATGGTTGTGTTCTCCTAGGCCCTAAGAGAGTGTATGATCACTCTTATTGGTGTATATCAGCTAATAGGCGTCCCTATAACTAGTTGATTGGTTCTAATTGAGTTATTAATTGTAACCATGAGGCTTATATTTGGACATATAGTTTATGAGACACTGATGCACATAATGTGGGTACAAATCATGTGGGGATTTCCCTATTTAATTGATCACTGATCCCTAACCTATGAAAGATTATTATTTGTATCCTTACCTCCCATATAATGGGAGACAAGGGTACTGATAGGTTATGTTCAGTCAATCACTGATTATGTGATGTATTGAAGAGAGGAAAGCATGCTAATCCTAGAGCCAGAAGTTATTATCTCATACTTATATGGATTTATACCATGTGTCTCATCTATGAGACATCTCTATTAGCCACTTGATGATTATAAAGGGTTGGATATATAGGTGTATCATACCTTATTAGAGAGAGTATTTATTATAGGGCCTTGAGACATTATGGCCACTATATGGATGGATGTGACACCATTATATGATTTAACCTAAGTAGTGGGGACTTTGATTGTGGTTGACTTGATTTATTTGCCTTACCAGGACATGGTTGGGCAATGTGTTGATGAGGGTGTTTACCTTGTAGTAGTCATTGAGGACACATAGGTTTGATGTAGGATATTATAGATTAAGGTACACCCTATAGATATTGAACCACATCAATTTTCCATGCCATATATGGGAAACCTTCCTATCTCCAAGATCATTTATAGGAACATATGGGAGGTGAGATCTTCTCTATTGTAATAATTGGTGTGAAACTTACTTGTGAGAGGGGTGCCCATCACTTTACTAGTTTAGTTAGGAGTGGAATATGGACCTCCCCCATAAATAGTTCATGGGGAGGAGGATAAATCATAGTAGCATAGTAGTATATGATCCCACCACCACCACACCAAGACCCTATTGAGTAGGATCCTACATAGTAGTATCATCTGGGAGGTGGAGATGGTGAGGATCCAAAGTATATTAAGTTATAGGAGTACCTTACAATTAATGAGTAAGATTTTATGGTTGATGATTATAACCCTAATCATATAAGGGGGATATAGGTAAAAATTTTATCTGCATATTTCTATTATAGTTAATATTTCACTTTGTAGCTTTACTATTCAACTAATTTATTATTTTCAATCTTTATATTGAATGGATCTAACATTCATTTTTCACTCTATGATTTTAGATACCTAGAGAAGGTGGAGGAATATGATTAGGGGTGTCTTGATAAACATTTTCTAGCTAAGCATTGTTATGACTATGAACTAGTTCTTAATAGATCATAAACTCCATATAAGGATTGGTTGGCATATGTGATGCTGATATCATTGAAGATAGATAAAGATACCTTGCTATACAAGGCATGGAGATTATAATCCTTGGTGGATAAGATGGTAGGTAGAGGAAGAGGCCAAGCTTCCAACCATAAGATAGTGGGACAACCTCATATGGAAGCACTAGTAGGGGACACCATACTATCCTCTAAGTTAGAGTGAGTGAGATGGTCTATGAGGAAGACATTATCAAGATACACCATCAAAGTGATAACCATCAATTTTAATTTTCATGAGTACCTTCTCATAGGAGGAGGACATGATCTTTAGGATTATTATAGATGGTTTTATACCATTTTACATGTTGATTCTTTTTGAGATGCCTTGAGGCACATTGGCCCTCCATAGAGGTGTTTGGCACATTATCCCTTCATAGAGGTGTTTGGATTGAACATTTAGTTTGTACAAACTTGAAAGTTATGATGTGTGTGTGTGTGTGTTTGCTTATATTAGTGACTTGTCATTCATGTGTTATGGCTTATATTTCCATGTATGTTTTTCAATTTATGCACTCTATATGACTAGACATGAGATAATGTATCATGTGTTTCTATGTTTTAGATATAATGTTATGGAATATGATTATATATGTATGAATAAAATGTATGTAGATGATGTGATGTGATGGACATGTAAAATACAATAACATTTATTTTTAGGTGATGACTAGGTTATTTTATTTACACAACATGACTCTCAATTTGTAACAAGGGATGATTAGTGTAATAAGGTAAATGTGAGATGATAACAAATGAAAATAGTAGATTAATATTTCACAAAAATTAGGAATATGACCTAATCCTTACAAGAAAAAGGGGAAAAATGTATTTCTTACTAAACTTACAAAATACTAACTTAGTTTCATCTAGATATAACTAGCCCTAATAGAATCAATCAATGGGATAAATTTACCATTTCAACATAGGCATGTAGGCAAGTTTTTAGAATAATGTTTAACTTGGATATTTTTTTATTCAATACTTATGCATTTAGATTACTTTTTTATGATCCCCTAAATTTCATTTGATGTCACCAAAAAGATAAATGGGGTCATCACCAAAGGCTAGATGTAGGCAAGTAAGGGCACTTCTACCCAATACTAACCTTATACAACTAATAAAATGTGAGGGCTCGCCACTAAAATTTATCAACAAGTGAGAGATGTGGAATTTGAATTTTGTATTTGCACAAGATTTTTTTTTTCATACGAATGTCTAATTTTCTTATTTTATAGGACTTTACTTCAAAATATTAGCCCCATACAACTATTAAGATGTAAGGTTTCATCACTAAAGACCAAGATTTGTGAGTAAAGTTACCTATTTGTGAGCATGTTAATTTTCTACTTTATAAGGCATCATAAGAGGAGACTTTACCATGGACAATATTATACACTAGATTTTAGGCTATAATTTTATAAGTTATGTAAGATGTAGGAAAAGTAGAAGTATTCTACTCATAATAAATAAGGAAAGAACCAATGTAATGTTTATTTGACAATGTTTTCTATGGGAAAATAATGTATTGTGAGAATGGGATGATATGATAATTTGCATTCTAAAAGTTTCACATTTTACAAATTAACAACTCAATAATAACTGAATAGAACATTTGATATGCAAATTAACACACAAACTATAAGAATGCAATTCAAATGAGGGTAATGTGATATGCAAGTACTAGTTATAGAAATGTTTTAAGTGTAAAGAGTTCATAGATTCACTAAACTCCTTACCTTCTAGAGTGCACAATCAATAAGCTCTATTATTGAAGTCTTCGATCACTGGGTAGGGTCCTAACCAATTTGGTGTGAATTTTTTTGACCTTCTCTTTTATTTTTGTCAATCTGGGTATCAAGCCTGAGGACAAGGTATCCTATATGAATTGGGTGATCATGGACATTTTTGTTGTATTTTTTTCCATATGATAGATATAATAAATATGATTGTTTGTAGTGTCAATATTATATTCATCTAATGTTTTTAATTCATCTATTTGTGCCTCTCTATACTCTTAATGATCAAGGAGGCCTTAGAGGTAAATGTGAAGGCTAGGCATCTGGGTTTTTAAGAGTATAAGAGCTTTAGATATAACCATAATTTAGTATGTATTTACCTATATGGGTGTCTTAATAGTCATCATATAATTCAAATGTATTAGGAATTGTAATTTCTAATCTCATTTAGAATATCTAATTATTTTGACCAATATTGACTTTAGGGTTTTGTTGGTGGCCTCGACGTGGTTGTTGTCCTATGGGTAATACAAAGAGGTTGAGTGGTGTGATATGGTAATTTTCTTACATAGATCATGAATCTTAATGTTTTTTAAAGGATACCCATTATCACTAATGATGACCTATGGGATCCCAAATTGATAAATGATTTAGTTCAAAATAGATTTTGCGATGACTAAACCCATGATAATTACCAATGATATAACTTCCACTCACTTATTAAAATACTCAATGGTTATGATAATGAAATGATGACCATATAAAAAAGCAAGGGATATGTTACATACTAAATATAATCCCCAAGTGTAAAAGGGTTATGCAGTGATTATGGGTTGCAATGCCCTAGTGGAAATATGTATCTCAAGTGAAAACATTGGCATGTCTCACATTCATGCACATACTTGATGGAATCATGGTCTAGGGTGGACTATAAATATCCCATCTTATGGATTTTATGAGTAGTCACATAGCTACCAAAGGGTCCAACATTAATGCCACTATGGCAATGAAAGAGTACCCTTTATGAATCCTCTTGGTCGACACACCTGAGTAACATGCCATAAAAGGATTTGTGATAAATAATCATGTCAAAAATTATGTACTTGTATGTGATTTTATGAACGTGACATTTCTAATATGAATTGGCACCTTTGGGGTAAGTTTGGTTGATTAGGTTATTAGTGATATCAATGTACCACAAAAAGGAAATAGTAGTAGGTTTATCTATGTAGTAGATCAATTCATCAAGAAAGTTAGTATCAATGATATTTTTGACTTCCAAGGGATAATTATCCAACCAATCGATAATAATATATCCCTTTTATATATTTTTGATGATGTAAGTTAACTTTAACGAAATCATGAGTGTGATAAAATTCTCAAATTTCCTAAAGAGGGATGGATGGGTTAGAAAATTATGTAAGGCTTGGGATCTCATGATAAATATTGGTTCCTAATTAATCATATAATGCCAAAATAACCTGGTTACAAACACTATAGTTAATCATTCCTTTTTTGCTTGAGTGTACCATGTTTTGTAATTGATGAGGGTGTGGCTAATAAATTATATGGCATGTTATTTTCTAGCATCATCCTCTTGGACCAACATGCAAGTGAGGGATACTTTAATTTCCCTTATGTAAAGCATCAAAGGCTTATCTAACTTAGGAACCATAAGTGTGGAAGAGACATGATGAAGCATTTTACTAATTTAAATTCTTCTTGACAATCATCTATCCAAGTTAGGCCACTTTTATTATTAAGAAAATTATTTATTGGATGGAATATATATGAAAGATTAGGAATTAACTCTTGAATATATCCCAACTTACCTAGGAATGTTATAATCACTAATTCATTTATGGGGGTAACATTTACAATATCAAATGAATCTTGGTAGGGTTGATATCAATCCCACACTAGGAGATGATATACCCTAGGATTTTTTCACCTATGACTCTAAAGACACATTTTTATGGGTTAAGATTAACACCATATTCTATCAAGCATGTTAAGATCATGTGTAATACCTCTAGGTGATCATTTCATCACTTTGATTTTCCAAAAAGATCATCTACGTAAACCTTTAATATCTTTTGAAGAATATCATGGAATATATGGGTCATGGACCTCTAATATTTTTCCCTAACATTTTGAATATTGAAGGGCATCATAAAATAATAAAAGGTCCCCCATGGTGTAGTAAAGGAGGTCTTAATCTAATCTTCATTAAAGTTGTAGATTTGATTGTACCTTGAAAAGCCATCCATAAGTGATAGCAATTCATATCCTATTATTGTGTCAACAATTAAATTGATGTAAGGGAGAGGAAACTCATCTTTTCGACATACTGTTTAGTCTATAAAAGTCTATAAAGATATGTATATAATTTATATATATCTACAAAACATGTCCAAAAGATGACTTTCCTCTCCCTTCGATCAACAATGAAATTAATGGAAGGGAGAGGAAAGTCATATTTTGGACATGATTTGTAGATATATATAGAGTCTATACATATCTTGATCTTACCATTCTTATTGAGAATGGAAAAAATATTATACATCCACTTGGAATAGTCCACTAGCTTGATAAATCCAACTTTTAAAAGTTTTATAACTTCCTCTTTAACTATCAAAGTAACTTTAGGCTTTATTGGCCTAAGCTTTTGTTTAACTAGTTTTGCATCAAGAATCATAACTAGGTTATGGATAATCACATTAGGATTGTTTCCTACCATGTCAATGTAATATAAGCACAAGATTTTGCAAGCTTAGTGAGCAGTGATAAGAAACCAATATGCAAAGTATATTGAATGTCACAGAAAATATAGAGATGAATTTGAATATAAAAACATCTAAATAATAACCAAATAAATTTTACACATAACATTGAATTTAAGTGGGAAAACCTTGAAAGGTAAAAAATCCACAAAATGTGGATATTCATATAATTGATAAACTTATGTATCCCAATACACATCCTTCCTCTTCTCACTTCCTCTCAACTAATATTTACAAATATTTAAAAAATAGTTTCTACACATAAATATTAAAATTTCAATTCACAATATTTTACAATAGGGATAAAACCCTATTTATATTGAAATGTGAAAGGAGGTGACCATTGCAACCAACATGTCCAACCATCCCAAAATTTATTTAATAACATTGGTAAGTATTAAATAAATATAATTTATTTATTTATTTACATGAGTTTTCCATGTTGTGTTAATAAGTAATATATTATTATTAATAATAATTAACTACCAATGTAATATAAGGGTCAATTAAGCCCACTTAGACATTAAATGTTCTAACATTCCCTCATAAAGCTAAGTGGGGATAAAATTCATAGTTGCCATGAAAAAAGAATTATACTATGTACATAATTGAATAATTTAAAAACATTCATCATGCCAAACATCAAATTTTAAAATAAGAGGCATTATAATCCATAAATTACTTGAAAGTAAATTTAGGATAGCTTGATCGTGAGACTACATCTCATATTTTCTCATGAATAATAAATGAAGCATATTTGGATCCTTTTACAACATAAGTAACTCTATTACAAATCATGTCTTAATGTTTCAAGGTACAAAACTAAAAATTCAATATGAATTTTAAAATTATATAACTTCCACACAAATTTTAATATGATTTACAATGAGAATAATTATAGATAAGAAGAAGGAACACATAGTTGTTAGGAAGTGACATATTCATGCACACTTCCCCTCAATGGTAACTCTAAGAGGCTCACCATTACACAAAATTGATAAAACTTCATAGCACTAAGTGGTTTTTTAAATATATATGCTACTCATTCATCCATAGAATAAAAACATAGATCAATAACACCATTAAGGACTTTCTCTTAGATAAAATGCACATGAACTTTAATATGTTTAGTTCATTAGTATTGCACTATATATGTTTCCAAATTTATATAAATTTGGTTATCAAAACAAAGGGTGGTACTATGAGAAACATTAAAATTAAGTTTTCCTAATAACATTCAAAACCACATGGCTTCTTTAGTAGCTTCCATAACATTTATATACTCGGCTTCAGTAGAAGAGACAAAGATAATAGATTTATTTTTTTTACTCCAATTGATATAACCTACACCAAAATTAAAAACATATACATAATTAGAATTACAATCTATCACTAGCATGGTCAGCATCACAATAACCATATAAATTAGCATTATTAATGAAAGAATAAAATAAACCAAAACTTATAGTTATTTTGATATACTAAAGAATTCTCTTTGTTAATATATAATGATCCAAATATGGATCTTTCATAAATATAGAAGCAATATTAATAACATATGTAATATTGTTAGAGGTACAATCACTGAGAGGGGAAAGGAGGTGAATAAATGAACCTAGATAATCCAACTTCAATTTTAAACCTTTTAAAACTCTTAATCAGTTACCACAAGCATTCATGAAGCATACACATCATTCATATCAATGAACAAGAGAGACAATGCAAGATCAAGCACACAACACATGACATATGTGGGAAACCCTCTTGGGAGAGAAAACTCACTAGAACCTATAATTTGAATACTATCCTATAATAACAAGAACAAATTTATACCAATATAAACTAATCAATGAACTACCATCGCTTATTTTAGTGAGACTACAATCCCACAAGGATTTACTACACCTGTCTAGTTGAGTTACCACAATAACTAGACCTTTAACAAGTTTCACCTTACAAGGAACCTGCAAACCCCTAGGTTTTGAGAAAACAAAATAAAACCTATGAACATAAAATCTCCTATAACATTTATTTCCTATCAAACTAATGGAGATACAAAGTATATCATCTCTCTTCAACTCTACACACCCAATGCATCTAAAGCCACCTTTTGGATCACTCTTCACTCCTTAGCAACAACTTTGTCATCACATAAACAATATGACACAATGGGAATACACATATTACACACTTTTATCTATCTCTCAAATCATCCACCTATCTCACATAGACAACTTATATCCTTCACTCACACTCAAAACATCCAAAACATCCTTTTGGACCACTCTAGACCTCTTTGCTCATCCTCAACCTGCAAGAGCACTATTATGACATCAAAAACATGACCTTAAGGTCATAAAATAGTCCTTAATATAATATATTCATCAAATCATCCATTGGGCACACTACATCTCCTCTCTTCTTTGATTCAACACTCACTCCTCTCACATAAGCCTAGAAACCTGCTCCTTTGGGTCTCACTATATATAGATTCTTCATGATAAATAGCTTCTTGGTCAGCTAGTAGACTTTAATTAACCCTTAAATCATCTCTCACATCAATACATGGCTCAATACAATCCACATAGGTCATTATATCATCTATGGATCACCCTTAAGCAACTACACCATTCAATTAGGCCCTTATAGCTCTTATAGGTCTCAAAGAGACCTATTCCCCCATTTAGAACTTCATCAATAAAAAAAGAACATAGGACTACTTAAAAAGGCATATTTCCACTCCACATGACCCCTTTGACTTCCTCAAATTATCATTGTCAACTCTACTCACATTTGTGTATGATCAATCTGCTTAAACACTAACCTGGTGCACAGGAACATCATGAACAAACACATAGTCAACTTATAAATATTTTTTAATACTATATATAGGTTAATAAATTTTATAAATACCACACAAATCATCCACAAATAGTCTAAAGCACTTTCCAATATCCAATTCATCATGAGATATCCAAATAACAACAAAACAATCTCAAATAACCTTTTTGGGTCACTTGTAGAACATAGTCAATCACATAGTAAAATTTGTATCTCAATATATTTGGCCATACATGAATTAAAAACTATTAATAATATTATATATATGTACCATGGATTCCTATTCATCTTTTCTTTTTACTTCATCTTCAAATTAGTCTTGAATCAAAAGTTATAGCCAAAATATAGAGCACTAGTTTTTCCTTCATTAATTTTCAAATGTCAACGGTCATAGTTAAACCTAAAACACCATGATATCATATCATGTTATCACTAATTATATTAATCACACACCATCAATATTTTTTTAATTATTTCATAATTTACCTTTCGTCACTCATCATTGGCTCTTCATTTTAACTATTTGACTTAATATGCTCCATTGATCTAATGTACATATCTTGGTCTTTATCTATGTTAGATATTGGACACCTTGAAATAATATCACTTAATACACACCATTGATATGTATATGTTAAAACATCCACTCACCTTAAAATATTATTTTTTTCCTAATCTTTATCTCTTGCAAAATCAATTATGGGAAATATTGTAATCTTCTTAGAAGGCCAACTTTGGACCTCAATAAATTCTACTGCACTTAGATGCATGATCTAAAATTTGGACCATATGATGTCCTTACATAGGAGAATATATAAATATTATCCTAGAAAATTTATGTTTTCAATATATAATTACATTAATATTCTCACTTGGATTTTTTCTACCATAGAGCCAACTATGCCTAGAACTACCTAGAAGGCCAACTTTGTACATGCATATCTTTTGATGCACTTCATCACATGATCTGAAACTTATCACATAGAAAATAGGAACAAAACTAAACAAATAAATATTATCAAATCATTATTAAACTACCACATGTGATAAATATAACTACATCAAAATTCCTACTTAACTTTTCTTGCCACATGCAAATTTAGCTAGGTATGGGAAAACATTGTCAAACTACCTAGGAGCCCAACTTTTCACTTGCATATATTTTGTCCTAATTATTTGAATGACCTAAGATTTATCATATAATATCTTATCTCATAGGTTAATTCATCTATATATCAAACTGGTCCTGAAACTTTCATACATGTGAGCTATGATGTCACCAAACTGCTTACTCGGCTTTATTTGAACATAGAAAACACTATCAAAATGCCTAGGAGCCTAGAATTGCACACACATATATTTAGTTTCACTTTATCACATGATTTTATACTTGGACCATATACAATTGGTAAAAATTTGATCACAACCATATGACCAACTCCCCTTGACTCATCCACATGTGGAAATTATGATGTCATCAAACTACCTACTTAGATTTTCTACCATTGGACCCAAAATGTCTAGATGAAAACTATGCAATACCAAATTAATTCCACTTATGCACACAAGCACTCAATTAATGATTTACCTCTAATATTACCTCTTTCACAATCTCAATACTTCATACTTATCCCTAATCATCTCTAAATAGTCAAACTCTGAAGATCAACCAAGCCTACTTCAAGCATACGAAGATAAGGACATTACACACTTTGTCATTGTCACTTTAGAATATCAATGCACTTCATCCATTCACTTGGAAACTTATATAACATCACTAATAAATCTCCAAAATTACCCCCCTTTGTCATTGATATCGACACACATCATATAACTCACCTTCCTTCTCTCTCTTCAAGCACTCTCACAATAGAAACTTTCTCCCCCTTGAACAAAATGACAAAGTGAGAACCAAATAATCCTAAGGATCTAAAAATAATACCAAAAATATAAAACCATATTATAAATATATTAAAAAATCCCCATTACCTTGATCCTACCTCTTCTTGCCTTGAAAACTTCCTCTTGCTCCATGACAACACTCTCTTCAACTAATCACTGCAACCAATGAAGAAAGAACACAAAAAACTACTAAAATATGATGTAAATCACCAATAAAATTTTTATATAGACTCCTGATAATATATTTTATCCATTTCACCTCTTGATCATCTTTATATCTCCACACACTATGAATAACCACCATACAGGGTTATTAGCCTTCTCTCTCAAGCTACATCAAGGAGCACCAATAGAACTTCATGCCACTCACAAAAAAAGAAACATGATCTAAGAAAACCTAATAAATTTTCTTAAAAAACTCATGACTTACTATTTTGTAAAAAATAAACAAAAAAGAAAGCACTCTTCTTCTCACTAGGCTCGTCTAGTCTCTTTATAGCCCTACCTAGAACTTGCAGAACATAAAACTTTTAGTCAACACATCTTTAGGACCTAAGCTTCATATCTAGATCACTATTATATGACCCCTCATGCACAAAAATTTACAACACCTAGATAATCTTATATAATATACTTTATTCATAAACTAACTTGCCAATTAAGCCTCTATTTCGATAAAAACTTGAATAACTTGAAATACACAAACCTTCAAATCTATGTGAATCTTGATTTAATAACCCATTTGGCCCATTAAACCTTTTAAGAAGCCTCAAAATTTGAATCATAATGCAAACCACATTTATAACATAGCTCAAAAACCTATAATCTCAAAATAAATAGAGTCAACAAACCTCCTTCTAGTCATCACCCACCTCTAAAACTTATTACACACCTAGATACAACCATCACACACTTTTATACCAAGATTTGAACTTTCACACCTTTGGGAACCTTGACTTCCTATACCATAACTTTTAACCATCAATAAGATAGATAAACTTGGGAACACACAAAAACCTCCAAAAGGCACAAACAAGATCATCAAGACATATAATCATCTAGAACACATCAAAAATAAGTGAAAATATCTTCTTCAACTTCAAAATATTCTTGACATTACATCAATTTTATTTTCAAACACATGGAAAATTCCATTCCCTGCTTGTAGACCTTACATAAGCTGCCAACATCATAACAATCTTTTAATATCTTAGACCCAAGAGAATTTCATGAATTTATTTATTATGAAACATAGCCAAGTCCCAACCATCATCTACCATGCTTCTTATTTCTATAAAGTTTCTAATTGAAGCTTAGAGAGAGACACCCTTTTGTCATGGAGAGACTAAAAGTCCCAAAACTCTATAGAGTCTCATATCTCCATAATCACATCTGAATTATAGTCCCATTTGACTATGAATGGATGCTTGACTTAATTATTTGATTCAAACTTGTCAGCAAATGGAAACAACATAAAACATTATCTTCCCTTCATATCTATCATGGAAAACAAACCATCTTTCATCTTAGTCTGATCTCCCCTGATAGGCTTAGGTTTCTATACCCACTTGTGATCTCTTCCTTACACACTAAGAGCTTCATACACCTTATTTTTATTTTAGAACTCATTCAACCTATTCTTAAAATACCTAACAATGTGACCAGCTTTATGACATCTTAAACAAACAATATCATTCATACCTTTTTATTGATGATGATTGAGATCTTCATTTTCTATCTAGATAAAAGATAAATTCTTTTAGCATTTATGTATCTTTTTCATATCTGATTCCTTCTTTGTTATAGTAGGCAGTCCACCTAGATCATGATTATCCTTCATATTCTTTGGTGTTAATACCATTGAGTGACTTTTAGTAGCATATTTATTCTTTTCAAAACTTGAGTGCATCTTCAAACTATTCTTGAAATTTTTTGAAATATGTCTTACTTTATTAAAACTATAGCAAACAATATCATTCAATTACCTCTTGACTAATTTAAGTTATGACTTCTCTAGGACCAATTTTTCCTTGTTCTAAGGTTCCATGAATGTCCATACTTATTACATGTATAATAGTGACCATGGAATAAACTATCATACCTTGAATCATTTGGTTGTCTAATAGACAATGCTTTCAAATATTGCAATCTCCTTAGCATACTCAATATTATCATGCTTATTTTCTAGCTTATAAAACTTGACTATAAAAATCTCATGCTCACTCTTTAATGACTCCATCTCAATCTTTAGTAGACTATACTCATCTTCTCTTTCTATCAAATTTTCACTTATAATCCTTAACTAATCTTTAAGAATACTAATCTTCTCTTCATCCTCCTTGGCCTTATTGTCCATTTATTTCAGTCTATATGTTTTCACTTCAATAGATTTGATCTATTCTTGATATTTCTTCTCATCTTTCTCAAACTTGCCTAACTAACAAACTTACCTCAAGAGAACTGACTTGTGCTTCAAGACTTTTGATCATATTCCTCATTTTATGATTCCTCTTCTTCCACTCCTTTAGTTCACCAAGTGAACTCATGAGCTCAACTTCTATATCAACTTCTTCTTCCTCACTATCATCTTCTCTACTATTATGACAATATTCTTTATCAAACATGATGTCCTTTTCTTTTGAACAACTTTCCTGTTTTGAACTCAAACTTGTCTTGACATCTATTAGCTGAACCTTGAGATCATTGATAACATTCTCATCCTTTTTGGCATCTTTATTTAAAGTATATATATACTCTTCAAAGTTCCTTGATCACATCATTCCACTATTTATTCTCTTTATTCAACTATTTGGCCATCTTTGTACCTACTTAGGATCTCCTTCAAGCTATTAAGCTTCTTCCAAAGGACCCACTCTGATACTAATTGTTAGAAGTGAAATAATTAAGGGTGTTGAATTAGTGATCCCAAATAATCTAACTTCAATTTCAAACCTCTCAAAACTCTTAATTAGTTACCGCAAGTATTCATGAAGCATATACATCATTCATAGCAATGAACAAGAGAGACAATGCAAGATTAAGCACATAACACATGGCATATGTGGGAAACCCTATCGAGAGAGAAAACCCATTAGAACATATAATTATAATACTTTCATATAATAATACTAACCAATTTATACTAGAAATAATTGATCAAGGAACTATCATCCCTTATTTTAGTGAGACTGTAATCCCACAAGGAGTTACTACACATATCTAGATGAGCTGCTACAATAACTAGACCTTTATCAAGTTTCACCTTGTAAGGAGGATGCAAGACCCTAGATTTTGATTAGCCATAGAAACACCTATTATATAACATTTTCTATAACATTGATTTCCTGACAATCTAATGGAGATACAAAGTATATCAACTCTCTTCAACTTTACACACTTAACGCATCCAAAGCCACCTTTTAGATCACTCTTAACTCATTAGAAAAAAATCAAACACCATATTAAAAACATGACCAAATTTTCATACACATATTCCATACTCTGATATGTCTTTGAAATCAACCACCAAGCTCATACAAATAGCTTTTATCCTTCACTCATACTCAAAACATCCTTATGGATCACTTTAGACCTCTTCACTCATCATCAACCTATAAGAGTACTATTCTGACATTAAAAACATGACCTAAGATCATACACATAGTCCTTAATCTTCTCTACTCATCAACCCATCCACTAGACACACTACCCCTCCTCTCTTCTTTGCTTCAATGCTCACTCCTCTCACACAAGCCTAGAAACCATATCCTTTCGTTTCACTATATATAGAGTATTTATGATTAAAAAAACTTCTTGGTTATCCATTATACTTTAAACCTAAATTAATATCTCACATCAAGACATAGCTCAATAAAATCCTTATAGGTTGGTCATAGCATCTATGGGTCACCTTTAAGAAACTACACCTTTCAATTAGGTTCTTGTAGCTCTTATAGGTCTCAAGGAGACCTATTAACCAATTTAAAACTTCATTGAGAAAAAAATAAACATAGGACCACTTCTAAATACATAGTTCCACTCCACATTTCCCTTTTGACTTCCTCAAATGATCATAATTAACTTTTCTCACATCTGTGTATGATCAATCTGCTCAAACACTAACTGGTGTATAGGAACATCATGATCAAACACATAGTCAACTTATAAAGATTTATTAATAATTTATATAAATTTTTAAATCTTCCAAATACCACATAGATCATCCAAAATAATTTTAAAACACTTTCCAATAGCTAATTCATCATGATACATCTAAATAACAACAAAACAAGCTTGAACAACCTTCTCAGGTCACTTACAGAACATAGTCAATCACATAGTCAACTTTGTATATAAATATATTTTATTGTGAATAAATTAATACCTCATAATCACATTAAATGTATGCACATATATTCATCTTCAACTTTTCTTTTCACTTCATCTTCAAATTCATCCTGAATCAAAAGTTATAGCCAAAATACAAAGCACCAATTTTTCCTTTGTTAATTTTTAAATACTAATGGTCACAATTAAACCATGAATAACATGTTATCATATCATGTCATAAATTCTTATATTAATCATTTACCTTTAATATTATTTTAAATATCTCAGCCTTTACCTTTCATTTCTCATCATTGGATCTTCATCTTGACTATTTGACTTAATATGCTCTATTGATCTCTTGCACGTAGCTCGGTCTTTATCTATTTTAAACATTAAACACCTTAAAATCATATTTCTCAATACACGCCATTGATCTATATATATACAAACATATTCTCACTATTAAATCTTCATTTGTTCCTAATCTTTATCTCTTTCAAAATTGACTAAGTATGGGAACTATTACAATATGCCTGGAAGGCTAACTTTGGACCTCAATAACTTTTGTTGCACTTAGATTCATGATCTAAAATTTGGACCATATGATCTCTTCACATAATATAATATAACCATATATAAAAAGTCTCCTAAGACTTTTATGTGTGAAAGATATAATTCCATTAATCTGTTCACTCAGATTTTTTTTGCCATAGAGCCAATTATGCCTAGAATTGTCTAGAAGACCAACTTTGCACATGCATATCTTTTGATGCACTTCATCGCATGATTTGAAAATTATCACATAGTAACTAGGAATAAAACTAAACAAACCAATATTATCATTTTTTTATGAAACTACCACATGTGTAAAATATGACTACATCAAAATGCATACTAAGCTTTTCTTGCCACATGCAAATTTGGCTAAGTATGGGAAAACACTGTCAAACTACCTAGTAGCCTAACTTTTCACTTGCATATCTTCTATTTCACTTAGTTTCATTACCTAATATTTAGTGAGTAATATATTATTTAATAGGATAATAAATCCATCTATCGATCTGCTCTTGAAATTTTCATATGTGTGAGATATGACATCACCAAACTACTTACTCGGCTCTGTTTAAACATAGAAGACACTATCAAAATGCTTGGAATCTCAACTTTTCACACACAAATATTTATCTTCACTTCATCGCATGACTTGATAATTATACAATAGAAAATTTTGACTAATTTTATCATAACCATATGACCAATGCCCCCTAACTCATCAACACGTGGAAATTATGATGTCATTAAACTGTTTACTCAAATTTTCAGCCATTGGACCCAAAATGTCTAGATGAAAGCTTTGGACTACTAGATGAATTCTAATTATGAACACAAAAACTCAATGCATATTTGACCTTTGATAGGACCTCTTGAAAAATCTCAATACTTCAGACTCATCGCTAATCATCTCTAAATAGTCAAACTCTAAAGATCAACCAAGCCTACTTTAAGCATAATAGGATAATCACATTTCACACTTTGTCATTGTCACTTTATACTATAAAGGCATTTCATCCACTCACTTGGACACTTATATGACATCATTGATAACTCTTCAATAAATATTTGGCCTATCAATGGTTAGATAAATTAAATTACCAATAAGTTGTCTATACAAAGTAGGGTTAGATTTTTTACATACAAGTTTAACACCAATTTCAATAAGAGTATATTTAGATTTTTAATCAAGCTTATTAAACTTAACAATAAAATTATGTGTATACTAATATTTTTGTTGCAATAGTTAAATTTTTTTACTAAAAGATAGCCATTCTTAAAAAATAATGTAGAATGTCTAAGTCAGTCATTTCAAATATTTGGCTAAGTTTATCATTATATTTATGAATTAAAAAATTTAGATTGTCAGTAATTAAAAGATCTTCAACATATAAAATAATTAAGATAATATGACCATTTTCAACTTTAATAAAGAGATCATTATCATAATAGTAGTTAGGGAAACCTAGTTTGAAAAAAATAAGTAATTTTAGATCACCAATCTCAAAGAAGTTTTTTTAAACCATACAAAGAATTATTTAAATTGCACACATAATGTTCCCTATTAGGGTTAGTGAAACCTTTATCCTAAGTAATGTAATTTCCTCTTCTAAATCACCATTTAGAAATGCATTCTTTCCATCCATTTGATGGATAATCTAACCATTTTGAGTTATAAGAGTAGTGAGTAATCTAACAATATTCATTTTTACTATATGAGCAAAGGTTTAAACATATCCAATTCTAGGTATTGCTGTAAACCCACAAGTGACTAATATTGCTTTTAATTTGTCAATTTTACCTTAAATTATATTTAATTTTATAAAGACACCTATAAACAATAATATGTATTTTAGGTAAAGGAGGGATAAGATCTCAATTCTAATTTTTAATTAAGAATTATACTCAACTTGCATAGCAAATTTCCATCTATCATCTTCAATGGTTGGTTTAAAATATTAAGGTTCACATTCATACATAGTCATTAAATCATAATAAAAATATTGAATCTTAGTTAATTTATTAATATTATCAATATTAGAAGACTAAATCAAAGATTATGTCAATTTAGGTATTTTAGATTGAACATGAAACTTAGGAGGTTCCTTAGACTTTAAGTTATCCAAAACTGGATCAACTTCCTCTAGGGCATCAATTTATTCATGAGGAGAAATGTGAGAGGCAAGTTCATCAAAATGAGAACATTGATGAGGCTCCCTAGAGGGCTCACAAAAATATTTTTAAAAATAAATAACATTCTTATTATCAATTATCTATCTTTTATGTAGGCCATATACCCTTAAATCTTTAATCTTACCTCCATAACCTACAAAAATAAAAGAATAGGAGGTAGGCTCAAGCTTATTTCTTTTAACTTTAGGAACAAATATAGAAGCAATACTACTATAAATCATAAGATGAACCACATTGAGTTTATTTTTAGAGCACATTTATAGGGAGTTTTTAATTCCTTTTAAATACCACAGCTAATTTAAAAATAATAAAACTCTTTACTAATATATTCATCACCATTATCATATCTTAATCTCTTAATAGAAAAGTTAGAAACATTTTCAACAAAAGCTTTAAATTCTTTGAATTTAGACAAAATTTCATATTTCATGAAATATGGCCAAATCATTCTAGTATAATCATATTAAAGTTATAATATGAAATTAACTATTAAGAGATACAACTTCAAGAGGATATGAAAAATCACTATGAATTAATTCTAAAGGATGTGAAGAATTCAAGCCATAATTCTTATGAAATGGGTTAGTATGTTGTTTACCAAGTAAGTAAAACTCACATATTTCATGATGAGAAGATACAGAAGGAATTAAAATAACAATATTATGAATGGGCATATCATTTAAACTTATAAAATTAACATTTCCTAATCTTCCATGCCATAATTGAGATACATTCTTACTATGCAATGAAATAAAACATACAGAAGAAGCAAAGAAAATATTTAAAACATTCTTTTGATCACCTTCAACAATCAAAGAAATAGATTCATTTCTAATGGACCAGATATAATTAAGCAATGCTATTATAAAATTATCAATCTTAAATTGAGAACAAAATATAAAAAATTCTTAAGTTTAGGTGCAAATAAAACATCTTTAATAACAACATTTACAAATTTTGCTTTTCCTTATTTAGTTACTTCTAAAAATGAACTATCTCCTAAGTAAATATTTTCATATATATCTCTAAAATCATAAAAAATATTAGATAATAAATTCATATTTTGTGATGCACCACTATGTAGAATCCATTCATTCTCATTTGAAGTAAATAAAGTAGTATATAAATTAGTAACATTTGAATTTTGATCTTGATTTTAATTATGATTAGGGTTTTGATTCTCCTATTTATTTTTATTTATTTTTTTCTATTTGTTATTTTTATTGCCTTTTATAGGTGTATCAACAATTCAAGAAGCATTTTAATTATCTTAGAGAGATGAGTGGCCTCATGCATGGAATCAAAGAGTTTCCAAACACTAATAAGAGAATCCTGATTGATAATATGGATTATGAATTTATCCTTAAAACTCATAAAGATAATCTACATAGCTTCTTATGATTTATGTTGAAATGCATTGGTAAGCTCAGGTGTAACATGTCATCCTGATGGGGATTTTCCAATCCCAACGATAATGTTTCATATATTTCAAACCATAAAATCCACTTTAATGGGTATTTTAATATATTATAACTTGAACCATTAATCATATGATATTTATCTAATACAAAGTTAGGTGAATCCATAACTTCCTTTTAAAAATGATAGTATAAAATAAGATAAAATCTTAAAAACAAAATTTATGAGCTTTTGTACTCTATTTTTAAAAATAAAATAAATTTTTAGTGTAAATAATAATTAATTATCCAAATATAAGAGAAAAAATGTAATAGATTACAACAAATTTCACTATAATAGGTGTCAAAAGTGTTGCACACAGAATAACTATCTAGCTACTTGTATTTAAAAAGTTGAAAAAATAATAATATAAGGCTTAAAAACAAAAAATGGACCACATACGTGCATCCAAAATGTGCCAAAACTTATAAATTGATTGGTTACATGACTATTGTGGATAAGGTTTTACCTAGTTCAAATGTTTTAAAGAATATTATCATGTTTGCACGTGAGTTTTTTTTAATATAAACCAAAAAAAGAAATTAAAATTAAATTAAATTTGAAAACATAAAAATTAAATCCAATTTTTTTTTTAAGAGGGGGATTTGAACACTATGCCACCCTAATTAAAAAAATTTATCAAAATAAAATCTACTTGTACACATCTTAATGTGGTCAAATAACACAAGTACTATGTCTTTTGTAGCTCTTTCACAAGAAGTTCTTAATGTTAAATGAAGGTCTTGTTCACATGGTCACTTTGGTATTTTGAGTTCTTATTATGACTTTTTTTTTTCTTGTTTCACCCTTGATGGTCTTCTGTCATGTTATCCTAATCATAGTGACCCCTTAGGCTATTGGTCATAGTTAGCACCTAATTTTATACCTATAGGATAATAGCATGACCCTGGACACTAGTGCACCATATTAGTGTCCACCTTGGTGATTTTGTCCAATAGTCACATTTTTAGCTTGTTTTAGGTCCATACCCTTCCTTTTGGTTTTCTATTATTATTTTATCTATCGTTTCACTTTATCATCATACAAATAAGTGCCTTGCATTCAAATTAAAGCTCCTTTTATATAAAGAGCCTCATAAGGCATTCGGCATAAAAATCACTTAATAGGCATTATGAGGCTCCTTTTATATAAAAATCACTTAATACCTGCATAAAGAGCCTCATAAGGCATTTACTACTTTGGTATATAATTACATAAAAATCAATTAATAATATATCTCAACACTATGAATACTAATCAACTTCCAGCATAGGTCTACACACTCAATCAAATAAAGGCATAATTAAAAGTTATTCTAGCATACTGTGTGCATTGATTATGCATGTGATATTTACTCTCTATACTCAACTATTTAACAAACTAGGATTTGCATCTATTAAGTCCTAAAAATTTAAATCACTACTAACCCATCTAGGAAAATAATTAAGAAATTAGATGCATAAAATTATAAATGAATCTTTTTAAACTAGTTTTTTTAATATAAAAATATATAAATTTGTATATTTAGTACATGAATTTTCAAACAATGAAAAAGGAAATAAAGTTTTAATTTTTGAGTTAAAGGACTAGACAAAGAAGGTAGGGGCCATAGGTCTATGTGGAAATTAATATTTTAATAAAATAATTATTTATTAAATAAATAAATATACTTCATTATTAACCTTATACATATAAGCTTGTTCAAACCACTAGAAGGCTTGAAAATTTGCCAATCTTCCTAAAATATGGAGATGAAGCAGATTGAACCCTCAAAATGAAAATTTTGATGTTGAAATTAGTATTTTCACTCCACCATGCCATACAATGGTGCTTTTAGATGATTTTATCTCCCATAATTTCTAATAAAAGGCTTCAATGGTTTTGTAGGAGGGACTATAAGCATAAATGAGTGAGATTTAGCCAAAAACTACATATTAATACAAGCCATATCAATAAAAACAATTTTTCAATGTTTTTAGCTTTCCTAGTTTGTACATGGGTCATACAATGGCATTCAAGCTACTATAAAAAATTTGAATCATCAAAAAAATTCTTTACAGACTCTACAAAAGTTCTATGAGGCTCAGAACTGGGTGTTGACAAATTTACATAGCATAATAAAACCAAAAACAACTTAGAACTATTTGTTTTAGATTTATTTAGGTGGGAGGCCATACTATAGGCTGTACAAATCCTCTAGATGCTAAAAAACTTGAAATTAATTATATGGTTATTCACCACTTGCTTGCCAACCAATTTTACCCCACTGGCTCTAATTCCATGATAAGAAACCAATATGTAAAGTATATTGAATGTCATAGAAGATCTAAAGATGAACTTGAATAACAAATCATATGAATAATAACCAAATCAATTATACACAACACATAATTTAGTTGGGAAAACCTTGTGTTGGGTGAATATTTTGTCGCCAACTAACTGATGACAAAATGGGTATATCAACCATAGCACAAGGAGATTTACATTGCATAAAGTGTGGGTTTACCACATCTTAAAGAGATAAACCTCTCCTCTCATCAAGGGGAGGTTCCCTATGAATATTTATATGCTATATGTATATATAAGTAAGCAAAAAATAATACTCAGGGTAATATGATAGCATCCATCTCTCTTTTTTCAGAGATGATGTCCAAGGAACGAGAGAGAGAAATCTTGGTCATTGGCTGAGGACATTACTCTTCTTTCAGGAATGGTATCCAGCACAGAGCAAAAAATCTCTTGGACTTAGGTAACAAAGTCTACAAGGAAACCTACATAAGCACAAAGTCTTTTATTGTCTCCTTCATTGATTTAGAACATGCGTAATGGTAGAGTGAAACAAAGCACAAAGTCTTCGCCTAAAACTACAAAGGAGAAAAGGATCACTAAGATAAAAGTAGCTCAAAGTCTTTCTTTTACCTTTTAGAAACATCTTCAAATAATGTCAACACACACACACTTTGCTTATTAAATCGAATAGATAAGAGGTTATCAAGAAAGAGGACATAAGAACTATTTCCTAAATAACACAAATTACTTCAACACAAAGTCTAAAATAAACCTGTTTCTCATTCATTTGATAGAATATGATTTACAAGTGTGTCTCAATTCTAGCAAAGTTTTTTCTCTCAATTATCTAGAGATTCTTTTACAAAAGAGGTCCCCTCTATATATAGGGAGAAACTTTCAAAATTTAAAAAAGATTAATATACAAAAATATCTTAGTCAAAGATGAGTCATCTTTGACTTTGAGATATTTTTCCAGATTTTTTACATGTAATTACATATTATGAAATTGCATGCAATTTTACATGACAAAAGTGCATGAGAAGAGGGGAAGAAGAGAGAAAGGGAGAAATGGTTCAGCTCTTATCGCCAGACTTCTTTAGATAAGCATCATACATGGCGATAGATGCTTGAATTCCTATACTATCTAGCACAATGGTGTTCTTGAATATCACTCTGGCCCTAATTGTAGCATCCTTTAATGTTATGATTGCCTTGGCATGACTAGTTAACCTGGATCTTAAATTATCCAGAGTTAACTAAGTATCTAAAATTTTATCCACAAAAGTCATTGAGAATGATTTCTCTTCAAAATCCCTCTAAATCATACCTTTGAATCCTCAGATCATCTCTTCTACTGATAGAAATTTGTTATCTCTGGAAGTGAGGTCGTAAGGCAATTCTTCTAGTCGATTCAATAAGCATGTATCACTTTTCTCGCTAGCATCCTTGGAAGACTTGAGATCTTCGATCAGCTCCTTGAGTACCTGAATCCTGTATATTAGTAATTCCTTGATCTCGACATAGGAATTTTTATCGACAATGATGCTGATGGATATCAAGGTGCATTTCTTCAGATCCTTCATCTCTGTCCACTTGCCAAGATATTTATCTGTACTGTCAATATCTTGAGAAATAAGAGAGACGAGGTCCTCTAAATCTATCCTCACCTTCTTCATCTTGTTCGTCTTCTCAGCAACCTCTGTAAGCAAGGAAATTCCCTGAGTGTGCATATTTTCAAAATAATCCTCAACCACTTTTCCTTTCATATAGGTTTTCTCTGCTTTTTAAATAATAGGGTCATCTATGGAAAAGGCTTCTGGGGTTGCAGCTTCAGGGGCAAGGGTGAATTTATTGACTACTGTAGTCAATTTCTAGACCATGATGTCCATTATGGACTGTATATTTCTCTTCGTACCTTCATGAGTAACTTTCCCTAGCTCAACACAAGAAATGGAATAGCTACTCATGTCAAAATCCTCAAGGGTTGCATCCTATAGAGGTTTAGAAATCTCTAAAAAAAAATTCCCCTCTTCCTCAACCAATTTTGAAAGAATCCTTGGTCTCTTAAGGGCCTTAGCTTTCACTGGCACTATCTTGCCAAAATCAAAGTCATCTATAGAGATGGCTAACTTCTTCCTTTTGGGTGTGAAAGCTAACAACCAAGGTGGGAGAGAAGAAGTACTTACTCTAACAATAGTTCCTATAGCTGGTGTCATTAGGGTAATGTATGTACTGCTAGTGGTAATAGCGGGCACAGTGGGAGTAACCGGTGAAACTGTATCGGCCACTGACTTGTCAATGGAGAAGATTTCTCCTATGTTGAAAGAAGGAGAAGGGAGACTAGGGATGGAACTTGAGGAGTGAAGGACATCTCTAAAAGTGCCTTAAGGATCACCAAACATGAATTTGGAAGGAGAGGTGGCTACAAAATAAGGAACACTGATGGGAGAAAGAGGTGAAGGAGATGCTACAGGAGATTAAGGTGGTGAAGAAATGCCTATAAGTGGTTGTGCCCCTTCTTGGGAAGATAGAGGCTCAGTTCTTCACTGCTCTGAAGGCTTGTCATCTATCTCCATTTGCTGAGCTGCTTGTTCTTGGGTGCTTTATTCTCCAACCCCCTTTGCCATTGATTTTGGCTCCTCAACAACCTCCATTTTTTTGGAAACAAAGATGATTCTAGGGTTATGAGGCCTAGACAGAGAAGGAACAACACCTTTATTCTTAGTCCTGTTCTCTACCTTCTTCCTTGTTTTTTCTTGAAATTTAGCCTCTAATCCTGTAATGAACTCCTTCAATGTGATCCCTTTGGCTGTTAACCAATCATTAGTTTTAGCCAATATCAGTTTGAATCTCTTCCTCAAAGAAGTCAATTATTTTTGAGACCACTGAATTGGAGGAAGAGGAGAGTCAGCAACCTTCTTGGCCAGGTATTTGCTATTGATAATGTTCTTATCATCAACCAAATTAGAGGGAATATCTACAAGCCCTAGATATTTGATCTGCTCTAGATTCAGCCTGTTGTAGTCCATCCTCCTAATTTTTTTAGCTATTCTCAAGTCTACCCAGATGTCTTCGATCATAGGCTCTTAAAACTGAGTCTTTCTTCTGATCATATCTTTGACACCCCTATAGTCAAAATTGTCCCTTATTTTGAATTGTTTCATGGTAACCAGTTGCATTTCCATCTCCATGACCTTTGCTTTGGCTACAGTCAAAACTAAGTATCTGCCAATTTCAACTAGGAACCTGAAACCTGGCTTTTTTAGTTCCATTTGCCTAGTGTGTATGAGAACCATTTATCTACATAGCTCCATTAGGACCAACTTATTACAAGGAAATTTGGGGAGCATATAGGGATAGCTTTGGAAAAAGCCAACTCAGAGATAGCAAAAAGAGGGAAATTGAAGAAACATGCAGCTAAAGTCATTGACGACCATTCAGGCCTCATCAGATACTCTCTTTTATTCAAGATGAGGGTCGAAAAGGCACAAAAATACCATGAATAAGGCATCATTTACTATCCTAAAATGACAAATTGATCCTTTCAGTGTTAACTAAAGTTAATATGAGTAGACTGGGGTGGTTCTCTTGTCTCCTTTAGTTGTCAAACCTAAAAAAGTTCACATGGAGGCGGCAATGTACACCAAGTATGAAGTCATATAGAAATTCAAAGTAGTAGATACCTTGGCCAACTGCTCATAAAGAGCATTGCTGATCTGTTCACCCTAGAAGATGGCTTACTTCCCTTGTAGAAATACCTTGATGAAGGGATACATCCATTCATGGAATTGTGAAGAAGATGGTAGGCCTCGCACTCTGCTAAGAAGAGTAATCAAGTCACCAACTTCTTCTATGTAATCACTCCTCAAAAAATTCCATGACCACCTAGACAAGTTGGTTCTGGGGGTCTTAAGCCACCTATTATTCATCACCTTCTTCACCCTCTTGGGATCCTTATCGTACTCTCTATGTGTTTTGATGAAGTCAATTCTTATTATTTCAGTAGCATGAGGGCACATGAAGACTTTATCGATAAATTTGGGATCCAGCTGAATTATTATGTTGTTGCTAGCATCTGACACTGACCTGGTCTCTCTATTTTAAAATTGGGTGCACTAGAGGATGAACTCCGTGTGATGTGTCACTACTGGGAAAGAGGCAACTACATGAATGTTAATTTTGATTATCCTTTTCATCTCAGATCTCGAGTTTGTCACCTTGGTTCTGGTTATGAACTCATCCATATCCATATGGCTGATCTCTATGTCTCTAATGCCATTGACATTAGAAGTGACTGAGGTGATCAAAAAAATGCCCTAGTACTAATACTTCATGGCCTTTGACTTCTTTAGAGAAGCTTTAGTCATTGGAACTAGTCTTCATTGAGTGGGTGCCAATGAATGAGAATCTTCAGGGGGTACTACAATGATAATCATAATCGTGTAATTAGAGAAAACTAGGCAAATTGGGAAATTTGCACATTGGGTGATCATGACCAAGGAAGGGCACTTGACAGTGCCGAGTCAGAAAATGGGTCAGAAAATAGGGAGGAGGTAAAAAAATGAAAAGGATGAAATTTTATCTAGAGTTGGAGAAATTCAAAAGAAAAAATGTAAGGGCAGTAAAATTTGTTGCCCTAGCATGTGGGGTGGTTTGTATGGATGGGCAAAAAAAATTTCCACCCTTGCATGCAAGAGGAAGAAGAAGGGCATGGGCAGCAAATTTTATCACCTATGCATGTTTCACAAGAAAGTGTAAGGGTGGCAAAATTTTCTGCCCTTGCACTTTAGACCTGCATCAGTGGTGAATTTCACTACCGATGCAGGAGGTAGGGAAGGGTAAGGTTAAGGTGGTGAGTTTGCCACCCTTAACGAGTAAGATGATAGGAAATTTGTGGGAGAGAAGGGAGGGTAGTGAAAATCACTACCCCAACATGGGGAAAATGATAGAAGGCTGACAGAGAAGGGAGAGAGAGCTCAGTGGGAGGAGAAAATGGGAGCGGGCTGATCGGCCTTAGGGGAAGAAACAAACAAGAAAAATACAAACCCCAATAAGAAAAACAACTAACAAAAAAAGAACAAAATCAAGGGAATAATGAAAGAACAAAGTGCAAAAATAAGACCTACCTATAAAATAATTCACACTACGAGCTCAAATCCATCAAAATGCACTTTTTCCTGCTTGCTAGATCGTCCAGAGGTAAAAGGCAAGAGGAAGAGAGGAAGGAATAAAGAAAAATAGGGTGAAAATTAGATTAAATGGGGTGAAAACTGACCCCAACCACTCGATGTGTGCATCTATAAATGTTGCATGCAAAAATTGAGGTAGTGTAGGGGTGGCAAAATTTGCTGCCCTTACATTGATAGTTTGAAGAGACATGCAGGGGCAACAAAATTTGCCACTCCTACATGTAAAGGAAGAAAAGTGTAAGGGTGGCAAAATTTTCCACTCCTACACGTCCAGATGTAGGGGTGACAAAATTCACCGCTCCTACATGTAGGAAGGAAAAATGCACTAATAGTAAAAATTGTCGCTCGTGCACGAAAATAGAAGAAAAAGACTAACTCTAAAAAAGTCAAATTTTGGTCCCCTAGTAGCATAGAGACCATAACAACTTTCACATTTTGGGGAAAACATCATGAAAAGATGTTATGAACTTTGAACAATGTTAGTTGAGCAAGTATGAGAATGAGAAAAACCCATCTCAAAAATGAACTTAGAGAGATAAAGGGCAAAATAGACAAGTTTCATATGGGATTGTTCCAAAAATGAGCTAAGCTAATTTTGAAAACAACAGTTAGCTCATGTTGGATAACTTCCATTGATCAAATCGATCAACAGGAGTAGAAACTAGTCTCTAAGTGCCTTCATCCAAGCAATTGGGCTACAGAGTCACACAAAAAATGAAAAAAAACAAACAAAACGTAAAAACTATACGTATATACAAGTGGATCCATCTAAACTTAAAGGATTGAAAAGCTTTAAATGCTACCCACTATGGGGTAGCATAAACAACATTCCATCTTGATATTCCAGTAAGAAGTTATTCTTACCATAGAGCTATCGAATGGCAAACATAACTCTCTATAAAGAGTCAAATTTACCATGCATTCCCTTTGATTCTAACCTCTTGTCCCACAACAAGACTTGATCTCTGACTTAAAAGTCATGAACCTTATCCTTTTTATCAAAAAGTTTCTTCACCTGATTTTGATGTGCCATAATCTAGTCCACCACCATGATTCACTGCTCATTCAATTTGGTTAGACACATGATTCTTTTATTGATCGAACTTTCGAAGGTTGAATCTTTAATTACTTTGGCTAACCTGAGCGCTGGTAGTTTTAGAGTGATGGGTATCTCCGCATTTAAGCCGTACAAAAGTTGGAAAGGTGGCATACCTATGGCCCTCTTGGGTGTAATCCTATCTGCCCATAAAGCATCAAATAGTGCTTTGTGCCAAGTTCTCTGATTGTCATCTACCAATTTCTTGATAATAGTGACCAAATTAGTATTACATGATTCTACTTGGCCATTTCCCTATCAGAAATAATCTGAAGTGTGGGATAGGGTAATCCCATAATAAAATCAGAACTAAGTAATTTCATGTGAAGAGAAACATGCCATATTATTTATTATAATTTTGAGTGGGACCCCAAACTAGGAAATGATATTTTCCTTAAGAAAGTTGCACACCACTTTAGACGTAGCGTGCTTGGTTGGGATGGCCTCCAACCATTTGGTAAAGTAATCAGTTGTTATGAGGACATAATCATGTCCGACACTCGAAGATGGGTTAACTGTGCCAATGAAGTCAATACTCCACTATTGGAAATGTTCTTCAATTACTACTGGCTTGAGGGGCAATGCAGCCAGTTTAGGCTTTCTGATGAAATGTTAACACAATTCGCATCTACGCACCCATTTGTAAGCATATTGAAATAGCGTAGGCTAATAGTACCTTGCTTGCAAAATCTTGTACATTGTCACTAGTACAGAAAAATGTCCTCTACAGGCTAAATTGTGTAAAGACTCCAAGAGTTTATCTTGTTGTACCTTATCAACACAATAAAGAAATGCCCCATCCAAGTTCCTTTTATATAGACCATTATCTCACAAAACATAGCTAGCAGCCTTTAGTTTAACATTTCACTTTTCCTTATAGGAGAGATGAGCAAGACACTCACCATAAGTCAGAAAATGGGCAATGTCAAAATACCACTCATCAGTAGTGGCAACAAAGAGGATTGTGGATATGCCTTCGATCTCTATTTTTTCATTTTTTGCTCCCTCAAGAATGTTGTTGGCAATCAACTGACAAAGACCCTTTCCCCACATGGGTTTGGTAGGTTTGATGTCTAGATCAAACACTTGAATCTTTTTGATCCAATTACCCCTCTTCATACAAAACTCTTGTTGAGTTAAAATGGACTTCACTGTTGTATCAGGCACCAAAACCTCAGTGTGCGAGTTTAGGATATAAAACTTGAAATGTTTGACTACTTTGACCACTGCATATGCATGCTTCTCCATGTTGAAATATTTTAGCTCATGAGCCTTGAGTGGACAACTCATGAAGGAAATAGGATATTCTATGCCTTCTTGGTTCTATTGAACTAAAATAGCTGAGAATGTATATTTAGAAGCATAACTGTATATTTTGAAGTTTTTGGTGTAGTCTGAACAAACTAAAACTGGTGCATGAGCTATGGCTTCTTTGGTGTCTTTGAATGTTGATTTACCCTCTGCAGTCCACCTGAAGGTAGTATTACCTTTCATTATATTTATGATGTGGTGAGTTTTCTCAGTGAACTCAGGGATGAACCTTCGAAGAAAATTTACCTTTCTGAAGAAAGAGTGAACCACAATTTTACTGGTAGGTAGAGTTATTTCTTAGATGGATTTGACTCTTTTCGAGTCAATTTTAATACCTTCTTGGGACACAATGTGTCTGAGAAGTTTCCCTTTAGTCACCCCAAAGATATATTTTTTGGGATTTAGAGAAATACCATTCTGACGATAGCATTCTAGTATTCTTTGTAAATGGTGGACATGATCAGAACGATGCTTTGAAAATAGCATCAAATCATCCAGGTATACTATAATGAACTTACCCATTTCATCCTTGAAAGTGAGGTCCATCGATCTTTGAAATGTGGCACCTGCATTTATCAGACTGAAAGGCATTCTTCAATAGGTGAAGGTGTCCCAAGGTGTGGTGAAGGCAGTCTTATGCTAATCTAATTTTCCAACTTCCACCTGATTGTACCCTAAAAAAATGTCCAACATTGATAACATCTCTGAACCTGTTACCATTTCTAGAACTTGATCCATGATAGGGAGAGGGTAGTTATCTTTTAAAGATAACTGATTCAAGTTTCTGAAATCCACGTAGATTCAAATTTCACCATTCTTCTTTCTGACAGGCACAATGTTGGTAATCCAAGTGGAGTGATGGATTGGGAAAATTATCTAGGCATCAAGCATTTTTTGTATCTCAGCTAAAATGGTACCTGAGATTTTTAGATTATATTTCCTAGACTTTTGCTTGTAAGGTACAGAGTTTGCCTTAAGAAGAATGACGTGGTGAATGTCAATAGGACTGAGTGATTTTAGGTCATCATAGAAATAAGCTAAGACATCTATATATCAATGGAGTAGATTAGCAAGCTTGAATCTCTCCTTGAGAGTTAAGCATTTCTCAATGTTTACCATCTTAGGATCTCCCTTGGTTCCCAAGTTTACTTGATCAAAATCTTGGGAGGAGTTTGAATCTGTTTGATGTTGTTTGATGAACCTATCATGGTTATCAAACAATTTCTCTAGAGAAACCAGGCCTTTGGGAATCTTATTCCCTTTAAGCTACAGGAAATCCTCACTTGTGTTCATATTTAATTCAGAAGTTGCTTCACATTCTCGAAGTTCACTGCCTTCAAAATGTAGTTGTTCAAAGCTATCTTTTTGCTCCAAGAAGGCAATGATTTGATCGTCATTGTTGAATACTTACCAAAGGTTGGCATTATTAGGTACACTTGGTTGAAAGACCAGATCAATAGTGTACTTATCTTCTTTAAAATCTGGGTGGGGAACCAAGAGAGTAGAAGAAATAGCCAATGCATCCACCCAGTCATTGAATTCTCTTGAAATGGTAGAGATGTTGAAAGCATCAAAATTTTCAATTTGGTCCTAGACAAGATTGCGATAGTGGCACAATCTTTCATTCTTGATTTGATAGAGGTTTTTTACCTGGCAAACCACCAATTTAGCATCCCCTTTAGCATGGAGTATTTTAATACCTTTTTCTCTAACAACCTATAATCCAAGTAACAGGGATTCATACTTAGCTGTGTTATTGGTGTTGTTGAACTGTAATTTGTAGGATAAAGGAACAATATCTCCTTAAGGAGATACCAACACAACTCTGGCTCTAGAACCAGTAGAAGAGTAGCTTTAATCAAATTCTAAGATCCATACCTCACTAGACACCACTTTATCTTTGAAGACTTCTTCATTTGGGGGAAGAGGTTCTCCCATGCATTCATTTTGCTTTACTGATTCTCTCATGTGTTCATTTTGCTTTGCTGATTCTCCTGCTATGTTAGCTAAACACATTTTCAAGTTGTCACCTATAAGATTTTCATCAGATGCCTCATGTACTTCATTTGTAGATAAGAATTAGTTTCCCATGCTAGAAGACTCAAATAAAATTTGAGATTTTAGTGCTGATGATTGGGTGACTACATATCTTGCCTCTTTTTTAGGAAGCAATTTCTTCATAACACCTTGAATTGGGATCCTCGCCTCTGACAAGTCCATGCTTAGCTCACCTCCAACATCCTTGCAAAAATTTTGCCTAAGCAAGATGACATAAGACGCTAGAACATCGGCAACTAGAACTGTCATTTTTATCCTCTTTTTTGGAAAAGCTGCAAAAGCAAATTGGGCATCTTTTATTTGACCAAAGAGTGAGACTTGCTTGTTTTCCATAGAAAAAACCTCCCAAAAGTTTTGGTCAAAGTTAGACCAAGGGAATCTGCCACCTTGGTAGGCATAACATTATCAGAAGCTCTAGAGTCTATTATGCAATTACTCAATTTGTAACCATTTATTAGCAGGGAAACATAAAAAGGTTTTATTTTTTCAGGAGCAACAGGAGGAGTCATGATAAGATTATTTTGGGTGGATTTATCCTTAGGGAGATCATGAGTAGCCTTTGAAGAATCTTGTCTTTTTGGGATGGCTTTATTTTTCACATATTCTGCCAACCTATCAAATTGTTCAAGATTAGCTCTCAAATAGTCAATCTATGTCATTTGGATCTTAGTCTTTCTAGCGTGATCAATTATATCAAATAATTGAAAAGAATTTGAGATAGAGGAAGAGGGTCCATCATCTGGATCTTTAGTGGGTGTGGCACTAGTCTGAGAAATAGAGGTGGAAGATATGGGGTGGTTGGAGGTACTTACTTTTTTGTGAGTTACCTGATCTTTCGATTGAGGAGGCAATGGAGTCCCTCATTTAGCGATGGAGACCACCGACCAGGGTTCTTCTTCTAATTTTCCTTTGTCAGCATGTGGAGCTAACTAGTTTTAAGATCTAGTAAAAATAGCATAAGATCCATCCAACCCTTCTCCTTTACTTCCAGCTTCGTCCTGGTAATCCAGGAAACCAATATTAGAGTCACCAGCTAATTCTTCTTCTTGCTCTTCGAAGAGATTAGCATCATATTGTTGGTCCAACTCAGGTTGGAGTGAAAAGTCATGTTCAACCTTTAGGTAACTAACCACTAAATTGGTAGGTGTTGCTTTAATGGCCAATTTACCTAGAGGGGGAGGCAGACGATTTGGTTGTCCTTGGTTTTGGGCAGCATTGCCCTGATATTGTTGATTCTAGAATTTTCTTCTTGGCATATCTCGATAGGTGGGAACAGATGTACCTTGGGATATTTGTCTCTTCAAATCTATCAATTCATTTGTCAATTTTTGCACCATAAGATCTGTAGTGCCTGTAAAAGAGCTTTCAGTAGATGAAGAGAATCTATTTTTACTAGAGTCTTTTCTGATCTTACCTTCCAGGATAAGATCATCCTCAATCTTAGTAGCCAAATTTTGAGGTAATGTGAGATCCATAGGGCCAGCTCACCTCAACAAGAAAATTACTTAGAGAAGTTGTGAGTTGATAAAAAAGAACTTAAGATTCTCTGGTGTGGGCTGAGTGACAGTTGGAATCCAGTTCCTTAACTTATTGAATTTGGCTATGAAATTCCTCATGGGTTCCTAGGATTCCTTTTTCATCTATGTCAGCTACACTAAAAAGGCATGCACATCTTTAGTAGGTTTTAACCTAGCTTCAAATTTGGACTTTAGTGTATTTTAGTCAGTTATAGTTCAAGCTTGAAGGTGGTAAAACCAATCCGCGACAGCACCTTGCAGAGTTTCTACAAAAAGTCTCACTGGTACATCTTCAAGCTCCACACTAATTACGCTGCATGTTATAGAGAAGGCAGTAATATGCTCATTGAGATGAACCTTCCCGTCCCCAAAAAACTTGGCAAATTTTTTTTAGAACTATGAGGTAGTTCATACAAGGGTGGGGTCAAATTAAGAGGACCAAAAGAATTATCCCACGGACCTTGAGCCATTATGATAGGATGATTAACTAGTAGTATAACAAATCTTGGTGAGGTCAATAAGGACAAAGCCTTACCAGTATTGAGGCTAGAATATTCACCAGATAAAGGAGATTTGGCATTGGTAGGAGGGAAGCTCCTAGTTTGCTAAAGACGAGATGATGAAGGAGAAATCTCAAAATTATTTTGCTGCACCAACTTGAATATAGGATCAACAATACCCTGAGCTCTATGGCATCATTTGTATGGTGGATTTTCCAGAGTGTCAAATGAAAAAGGGACCAAAACTGCTTCAAGTTGAAGCTTGAGGCTTTAAAATGCACATTTGTAATCCACATCAGAGTCGCCAAAAAGTTGTTGGGTGAATATTTTGTCTCCAACTAACTGATGACAAAATGGGTATATCAACTACAGTACAAGTAGATTTATGCTAAAAAAAGTGTGGATTTACCACATCTTGACGAGATAAATCTCTCCTCTCATCAAGGGGAGGTTCCCTATGAATATTTATATGCTATATGTATATATAAGTAAGCAAAAAATAATACTTAGGGTAGTATGATAGCATCCATCTCTCTTTTTTCAGAGATGATGTCCAAGGAATGAGAGAGAGAAATCTTGGTCATTGGCTAAGGACATTCATCTTCTTTTAGGAATGATATCCACCACAGAGCAGAAAATCTCTTAGATTTAGGTAACAAAGTCTACAAAGAAACCTATGTAAGCACAAAGTCTTCTATTGTCTCCTTCACTGATTCGAAACACGCATAATGGTAGAGTGAAACAAAGCACAAAGTCTTTGCCTAAAACTACAAAGGATAAAAGGATCACCAAGATAAAAGTATCTCAAAGTCTTTCTTTTACCTTTTAGAAACGTCTTCAAATAATGTCAACACACACACACTTTGCTTATTAAATTAAATAGATAAGAGGTTATCAGGAAAGAGGACATAAGAACTATTTCTTAAATAACACAAATTAATTCAAAAAAAAGTTTGAAATAAACCCTGTTCCTCATTCATTTGATAAAATATGATTTACAAGTTGAGCACAAAGTCTCAAGAAGTGTCTCAATTTTAGTAGAATTTTTGCTCTCAATTATCTAGAGATCCTTTTACAAAAGAGGTCCCCTCTATATATAGGGAGAAACTTTCAAAATTTAAAAAATATTAAAATACAAAAATATCTTAGTCAAAGATGAGTCATCTTTGACTTTGAGATATTTTTCTAGATTTTTTACATGTAATTACATATTACAAAATTGCATGCACTTTTACATGACAAAAGTGCATGAGAAGAGAGGAAGAAGAGAGAAAGGGAGAAATGGTTTAGCTCTTGCCACCAGACTTCTTCAGATAAGCATCATACATGGAAATAGATGCCTAAATTCATATACTGTCTAGCATAATGGTGTTCTTGAAGATCACTCTGGCCTTGATTGTAGTGTCCTTTAATGCTGTGATTGCCTTGGCATGACTAGTTAACATAGATCTTATATTATCCAGAGCTAATTGAGTATATAAAATGTTATCCACAGAAGTCATTGAGAATGCTTTCTCTTCAAAATCTCTTTGAATCATACCTTTGAATCCTTAGATCATATCTTTTGCTGAGAGAAATTGGTTATCTCTAGAGGTGAGGTCGCAAGGCAATTCTTCTAGTCAATTCAACAGGCCTGTATCACTTTTCTCGCTAGCATCCTTGGAAGACTTGAGATCTTCGATCATCTCGTTGAGTACCTAAATCTTGTATATCAGTGATTCCTTTATCTCGACATAAGAATTTTTTTGGCAATGACATTGATGGATATTAATGTGTGTTTCTTTAGATCCTTCATCTCTGTCCACTTGCCAAGATATTTATCTGTACTGTCAATATCTTGAGAAATAAGAGAGACGAGGTCCTCTAAATCTACTCACCTTCTTCATCTTGTCCATATTATTAGCAACCTCTGTAAGCAAGGAAATTCCCTAAGTGTGCATCTTTTCAATATAATCCTCAAACACTTTCCCTTTCATATAGGTTTTCTATGCTTTTTGAATAACAGTTTTGTCTATGGAAAAGGCTTCTAGGGTTGCTGCTTTAGGGGCAAGGGTGAATTTTCTAACTACTGTAGTCAATTTCTTTTCCTTTGCCTTATAGTAATCTTTCATCTCCTTTTTCCTATCAAATTTCTAGACCATGATGTCCATTACAGACTATAGATCACTCTTTGCACCTTCGTGAGTAATTTTCCCTAGCTCAACACTAGAAATGGAATAGCTGCTCATGTCAAAACCCTCAAGGGTTGCTTACTACAGAGGTTTAGCTATCTCCAAAAATTTGTGCCCCTTTTCCTCAACCAATTTTGAAAGGATCCTTGGTCTCTTAAAGGCCTTAGCTTTCACTGGCACTATCTTGCCAAAATCAAAGTCATCTATAGAGATGGCTAGCTTCTTCCTTTTGGGTGTGAAAGCTGACAACCAAGGTGGGAGAGAAGAAGTACTTACTATGGGAACAGTTCATATAGCTGGTGTCATCAGAGTAACATCTATACTGCTAGTGGTAACAATGGGTGCAGTTGGAGTAATCGGTGAAACCGTATCGGCTGCTGACTGGTCAATGGTGGAACTTTCTCCTATGTTGAAAGAAGGAGAAGAGAGACTAGGGATGGAACCTGAGGAGCAAAGGACATCTCTAGAAGCACCTTGAGGATCCCCAAACATGAATTTAGAAGGAGAGGTGGCTCTAGAAGAAGGAACACTGATGGGAAAGAGAGGTGAAGGAGATGTTATAGGAGACTGAGGTGGTGAAGAAATGCCTATAAGTGGTTGTGCCCCTTCTTGGGAAGATAGAGGCTCAATTATCTACTACTCTAAAGGCCTGTCATCTATTTCTATTTACTGAGCTACTTGTTCCTAGGTGCTTTTTTCTCCAACCCCCTTTTTCATTGATTCTTGCTCCTCAACAACCATTATTTTTTTGGAAACAAAGATGATTCTAGGCTTGTGAGGCCTAGACGAAGAAGGAACATCACCTTTATTCTTAGTCTTATTCTCTATTTTCTTCCTTGTTTTTGCTTGGAATTCAACCTATGATCCTGTAATGAACTCCTTCAATGTGATCCCTTTGCTTGCTAACCAATCATTGGTGTTAGCCAATATCAATTTGAATCTCTTCCTCAAAGAAGTCAAGTCTTTTTGGGACCACTAAATTGGAAGAAGAGGAGAGTCAGCAACCTTCTCAGCTAGGTATTTAATTTTGATAATGTTCTTATCATCAACCAAATTAGAGGGAATATCTGCAAGCCCTAGATATTTGATCTGTTCCAGAGTCAGCCTACCATAGTCCATCCTCCTAATTTCTTCGACTGTTCTCAAGTCTACCCAGATGTCTTTGATCATAGGCTCATGAAACTGAGTCTTTATTCTGATCATATCTTTGACACCCCTTTAGTCAAAATTGTCCCTTCTCTTAAACTGTTTCATGGTAACCAGTTACATTTCTATCTCCATGACCTTTGCTTTGGCTGTAGTCAAAACTGAGTATCTACCAATTTCAACTGGGAACCTGAAACCTGGCTTTTTTAGTTCCATTTGCCTAGTGTGTATGACAACCATTTATCTACACAGCTCCATTAGGACTAACTTGTCAGAAGGAAATTTGGGGAGCATATAGGGATAGCCTTGGAAAAATCCAACCTAAAGATAGCAAAAAGAGGGAAATTATAGAAACATGCAGCCAAAGTCATTGATGACCATCCAGGCTTCATCAAATACTCTCTTCTATTCAAGTTGAGGGTCAAAAAGGCATAAAAATACCACAAAGAAGGCATCATTTACCCTTTTAAAATGATGGATTGATCCTTGCAGTGTTAACTAAAGGTAATATGAGTAGATTGGGGTGGTTCTCCTATCTCTTTCAGTTGTCAAACCTAGAAAAGTTCACATGGAGGTGGTAATGTACACCAAGTACGAAGTCATATAGAACTTCAAAGTAGTAGATACCTTAGTTAACTACTCATGAAGAGCGTTTTTGATTTATTCACCCCAAAAGATGGCTTGATTTCCTTGTATAATTATCTTGATGAAGGAATACATCCATTTGTGTAATTGTGAATAAGATGGTAGGCCTCACACTCTGTTGAGAAGAGTAATCAAGTCACCAACTTTTTCTATGAAATCACTCTTCAGGAAATTCTGTGACCACCTAGACAAGTTAGTTTTGGGGGTCTTAAGCCACTTGTTATTCATCACCTTCTTCACCCTCTCGAGATCCTTGTCGTACTCTCTATGTGCCTCGATGAAGTCAATTCTTATTACTTCAGTAGCAAGAGGGCACATGAAGACTTTATCAATATATTTGGGATCCAATCAAATTATTGTGTTGCCACTAGCATCTGACACTGACCTGGTCTCTTTGTTGTAGAACTGGGTGCATTAGAGGATGAACTCTGTGTGATGTGCCACTATTGAGAAAGAGGCAACTAGATGAATGTTTCTTTTGATTATCCTTTTCATCTTAGAGCTCAGGTTTGTCTCTTTAGTTTTGGTTACAAACTTGACCATATCCACTTGGCTAATCTCTATGTATTTAATGTCATCGACATTAGAAGTGACCGAGGTGATAAAAAAAATGCCCTGGTACTAGAACTTCATGGCCTTTAACTTCTTTAGACAAGCTTCAGTCATTAGAACTAGTCTTGATTGAGTGGGCATCGATGAATGAGAATCTTCAGGGGGTACTGCAATGATAATCATGATCATGCAATTAGAGAAAACTGGGTAAATTAGGGAATTTTCACGTTGGGTGATCATGACCAAGGAAGGGCACTTGACAGGGCTGGGTTGGAAAATGGGTTGGAAAATAGGGAGGTGGAAAAATGAAAAGGATGAAAATTTCTCTAGAGTTAGAGAAATTTGAAGGAAAAAATGTAAGGGCAGCAAAATTTGCCACCCTGGCATGTGGGGTGGTTTGTATGCATGGGTGGAAAATTTCACCACCCTTGCATGCAAGAGGAAGAAGAAGGGCATGGGCAAAAAACTTTGTCACCTGTACATGTTTCACAAGAAAGTGTAAGGGCTGCAAAATTTGCCGCCCTTGCACTTTAGACCTGTGTCAACGGCAAATTTTTCCACTGATGCAGGAGGTGGGGAAGGGAAAGGTTAGGGTGACAAGTTTTCCACCCTTAATGAGTAATATGATAGGGAATTCATGGGAGAGAAGGGAGGGTGATGAAAATTTCTGCCCCAGCATGGGCAGAATGATAGAAGGCTGACGGAGAAGGGAGAGAGAGCTCGGTAGGAGGAGAAAATGGGAGCAGGCTGATCAGCCTTAGGGGAAGAAACAAACAAGAAAAATACAAACCCCAATAAGTAAAACAATTGATAAAGAAAATAACAAAATTAAGGGAAGAATGAAAGAACAAAGTGCAAAAACAAGACCTACCTAGAAAATAATGCACACTGCGAGCTCAAATTCATCGAAACACACTTTTTCTCACTTGCTAGATCATCCAAAGGTAGAAGGCAAGAGGAAGAGAGGAAGGAATGAAGCAAAATGGGGTGAAAATTAGATTAAATGGGGTGAAAACTGACCCCAACCACTCAATGCATGTAGCCATAAATGCCGCGCATGAAAATCGAGGCAGTGTAAGGGTGGCAAAATTTGCCACCTTTACATTGAAAGTTTGAAGAGACATGCAGGGGTGGCAAAATTTGCTACTCCTGCATGTAAAGGAGGAAAAGTGTAGGGGTGGAAAAATTCACCACTCCTACACATCCAAATGTAGTGGCACTAAAATTTGCCGCTCCTGCATGTAGGAAGGAAAAATGCACTCACAACAAAAAATGTCGCCCGTGCATGAAAATAGAAGAAAAAATTGACTCTAAAAAAGCCAAATTTTGGTCCCCTAGTTACATTAAGACCATAATGACTTTCACGTTTTTGGGAAAATGTCGTGAAAAGACATTACAAACTTTGAACAGTGTCAATTGAGCAAGTATGAGAATGAGAAAAACCCATCTCAAAAATGGACTTAGAGAGACAAAGGGAAAAATGGACAAGTTTTGTAGGGGGTTGTTCCAAAAATGAGCTGAGCTGATTTTGGAAACAACACCTTGAAAAGTAAAAAACCCACAAATTTTGATATTCATATAATTGAGAAACTTTTGAACACCAATACATAGCCTTCCTTTTCTCACTTCCTCTCAACCAGTCTTCACAAAGCCTTTCCAAATATTTCCCAAACAAATATCAAAATTCCAATTCATGATACTTCACAATAGGCTTAAAACCCTATTTATAGTGAAATGTGAAGGGAGGTGACCGTTTCAACCAATGGGTCTAACTATATTTAAATTTATTTAATAACATTGGTAAGTATTAAACAAATATAATTTTATTATTTATCTACATGAGGTTTTTTACCTCATGTTAATAACTAATATATTATTATTATTTAATTAACTACCAAGGTAATCTAAGGGTCAATTAATCCCACTTGGACATTAAATGTTCTAACAATTAGTATCATGTGGTCTTCTACTTCCTGTGTGGAGAATGAAGACCTAAGTTTCAGAATTATAGGAGTCTCCGTAGTCCCAATCTTAATGTCAATGGTTTCATTAATGAGGGATGAATTGACTTCCTCAAAAAATTCAATGGCTTTGGGAAGATCAATATCTTCACCATCTTTATTGAAAACATCATGCTCATCATTATATGATAGGCAATCCTCAACCTAACAATAAGAATTTTAGTATTTTCCCCAAAGGCCAATGTGGGAGAACAAGTGAGGGAGAAATCCCTTTTATGGTAGAATGATGAGAGGTCATCATAAGCTTTCAATAACTCAATAATAGCCTCATCATTCTTAGTTAAGTTAAAGACTAATGGATTTTTGTCTTTTCTAATATGGACAATGGTTTGGTCACTAGCAATTTTTCACACAAGAGGTTTCATCCTGACTAAAATTATGAAATTAGACTCTAGTATAGCAGGATAAGGGATAAAGTGTGAATATGAAGTAGCCATAGAGTTAAAATTTTGGTTTCTTTCCTTAGGGGTGGATTCTATATAAATTTAATAGTCTCACAAATAATAGTTTTATATAATTAAATACATTCAACTATAGTTTGATAGACGTCAAAGACTTGGTTGGTGAAAAACTATGAGTCACCTTAGATCCTTAAGTTTTAAATGCACAAGCATTTTACAATGAACATGCCAATAAATAGGGCTTCATACTCATCCCCATCATTTTTACACTCAAATTATAGCTTGAAACCTAATGGCATGACTCATCCTTTAGGAAAATTTATAATAAATCCAACCCCTACACCTAGATGACACTTGGCTCCATCATAGTGTTAGGAACTCATGCTACCCTTTCTCTTTCCTTTGTTAGTATAATATTTCATATGGATTCATATGCTTTGTAAGCCATCCTATGAGAATTTTTTTTATCCCACATTCATGGGAAGTAGTAGTTGCTTAGATTAGACTTAGTATATAAGTAAGTGTTGAGTCTAATGAAAACATCCATGAATTTATTGTATTGAGCTTGATCAAAGGAGGTTTCCCCCTTGAAGAGTCCACCAATTCTACAATTTAGTCATTGTAATTTAGTTTTACTTATTTGTTTTAATATATTATTAATTTTCATAGTTTATTTTATATGTTTGTAATTATCTGCTAACTTGTTTAGGAAGGATCCTCTTATTTGGTATCAGAGCACTTTTCAAGGCCAATTTGTTTTTGAAAGTATTTTTTATTCTACTACATAATTCATTCAAGTAGTTTTCTGTATCACAATAATCTATTTCAAACTAGGGTAAAAAAACTATCCACATAACTTTGGAAAGTGCTTTGGTGAAAGCCCTAAAAATCATTGTGAGGAGTACACAGGAAACCCAAAGTAGTTGGCCCATTGAGAGGACTTGCCAGTGAAACTAGTGGTACTCACTTAGATGACATTGGTGGCTAAAGAGATATCTTTAAACCCTTAGGTAGCCACTAAAACAAGGGGTACATTTTTATTAGTTTCAAAATATTTCTAGTAAACTATCAAAAAATCAACCAGTAGTAGAGTATCTAAAGACTAGTAGAGGACTTTCATCTAGACATTTGAAAAAAACTAAAAACCAGAAAATCTTCATCTTATTCATTTCAAAAATATATATACAAAGTATCATATAGCTCTTAGAGGACTTACAGTGAGATAGAAAATAGAAAACAAAATCCAAAAAAAAAATCATTTTTTTCATATCTCTCCATTTGTAGCCTCGTTGATCCTCAAACTATATTCAGACACCTAAAATTCCATTCTCCACATTTTCTTCCTTGAGGTCCCATATCTTGATTCCACTCCTAATTCCCATAAATCTCAATTTTCTTTTTTTTGGGTTTTGCCATAACTTCTACTTTTGTCTCTTTACCTTTAAAATTTTCCAAAGTGTTCATCTCCCTTTCTCTACTCCTTTGTCCCTCTTTTATAAATTTTCCAATTTTTCCATTTTCACTCCTGAAATTGCCCTCGCCTTCATCAATCATACTCCCACTATGCAAAAAAAAATAGTAAAAGTACCTTTACCCCTTCTAATTTTGCCTAAATCACAAACTTTCATTATTAAACATGTATTAAATCTATTTTTCCTACCCACTTCAAAAAGAATCTCTTCTTCGAGTCATGGTAGTAACCCAAACAAGAGTAAAAAACATGGAGGATGAAATTACCTCCTTTAAGACACACATCAAAGATCTTGATGAAAAAATTCTTGGCCTCAGTCTTCAACATACCACCTTGAACAACATATGACATCCATAGTTCTCTTTTGACACTGAAATTTCTTCTTCCAATCATTTTTGTGTTCTAAAGCTTGATTTTTATCAATTCCATGGTGTAGATCCGACTAGATAAATCTATTGGGTAAAACAATATTTTAGTTTGTGTAATACTTTAGATGCCACCAAGGTTCCACTTGCATCCTTTCACTTGGAACTTGAAACCCTTAAATGGTATCATTGGTATACCAAGGCTCATGATGAGCCAAGGTGGACTTATTTTGGCACCCTCATTTTGTAATGGTTTGGCCCTAGTGCTTTTGATGACTTCATGAGAGCACTCACTAAAATTCACTAAATAGGAACTATGACAGAATATCAAATATAATTTGATGGAATGAAGGTCACTATTCATGGTAATCTATAGTAGTATCAATATTGTTAAAACCTAAAAAACAAGTATGGGAACTATAATTATTATCATAGCAAAAATTTTGTACCTAAAAGTTGCTTTTTTAGTGGATTGAATGATGCAATTCAATTTGAGGTCAAAATGTTCAATCCTAACATGATGATAGAATCCCTTGGGTTGGCTAAATTTTCAAAGGGCAAGATTATAACTCATCAATGATTCAAATCCAATTTTGCTCCTTTCAAAAATATAACTCCATAATGATCTCAAATAATGTTAGCCCCCAGAACCACTCTTATCAAGCATTTGATTAAAGTAGAGATGTGAGCCTATAGATAAAAAGGATTATGTTATAATTTTGATGACAAATTCACTTAGGGATATCAATGTGTTGGGAAAAATCTCTACCTATTAGATGTGGACTCTATGTCTGAAACTAAAGATTAGGAAGATGTTTAAGATGCAACATATGATTTGGAAGAAGCTTAATTGATTATGGAACTTGCTTCTCAAGAAGACCAACCAGAGATATCTCTCCATGCCTGAGTAAGAGTTAGCATCCCACAAACCATGTGAGTCAAGGGTTACTGTAAGAAGTTCCTTCTCACAATATTCATTGATTCTGGGAGCATTGATAACTTTATTGACCCTCAGATCACCAAATAAGCTAATATTTTTATTTATCCTTGCTCTAATTTTGAAGTCATGATTACTCATGGGGGCACATTACCTTACAAAGGTAAGTGTCATAATATGTGTATCTCTATTGGATATTATAAATTTCACTCTAACATGTTTGCCTTGACCTTAGGTAGATGTGATGTTGTTTTGGGAGCCTAATGGTTATGCACACTTGGACCCATCTTATGGGATTTTACTAAACTTTGGATGCAATTTTCAAACAATGGGGAAACATACACATTAAAAGATTAAAACTAGGGTCTCTCAACATCATCATCTCACATTTCATGGAAAAAAATTTTAAGAAGAATTCACATAACATCATTACCTATCTCCATTCCATTCAAATGTAGCCATTAATAGTCTCCACTCGTCCTTCTGATCTATAGACCATTCTACATAGGTATGCACATGTCTTTGCCAAACCAGTGGGATTACCACTTTCATGGCTAGAGGACTAACATATTTAGCTCATTTTTGGAAGCATTCCTCCCAGCATCAAACCCTACCACTACCTATTTCAATAAAATACTAATATTGAGATTCTCATTCAATAATTACTAAAGTAAGGCATTATTCACCCCAGTACTAGCCCATATTCTTTCCTAGTTCTCCTTGTTCAGAAAAAATATGGGTCATGGTGCCTTTGCATTGAGTTTCATGCACTTAATGACATCACAATCAAGGATAAGCTCCTGATCCATGTTATTTATGAGCTTCATGGCACTCATTTTTTCTCCAAGTTGGATCTCTACTCTAGATATCACCAGATCTAGATTCATGAGGATGATATCCCTAAGATAGATTTCCACATGTATGATGACCACTATGAGTTTTTGGTCATGAACTTTGTCCTCACTAATGCTCTTTCAACATTCTAGGCATTAATGAATAAAATATTCTAGCCCTACCTATATAAATTCATTCTAGTCTTCTTTGATGACATCCTCATCTATAGTAAGACATGGTCTAAGCATCTCCAACATCCAGAGCTCACATTGTAACTTCTCTCTAACCATCAGCTTTGTGTAAAATAGTCCAAATGTGCTTTTGGATAGGATGAAGTAAAGTATATTAGGCATATTGTTTTATCCCAAGGGGTTTGGGTGGATCCTAAGAAAATAGTTTCCATGATAAATTAGCCTCATCCGCAAACACTCACGAGCCTCCATGGTTTCTTAGGGATAACTAGATACTATCACAAGTTTTTCAAAGATTACAAGAATATTTTATCTCTATTGATAGCTATGTTTAAAAATAATGATTTTACATAGACACAAGTTATTGAGTGTGCATTTGAAGAATTGAAATAAGCTATGTGTACTACACATGTTCTATCTATGTCATATTTTTCTAATACCTTCACTATCAAGAGTGATGCTTATGGAAATGGAATTGGTGTTATTCTCCTCCAAGAAGGATTCCCCATTGAATTCACTATAAAATCTCTTTCTATCAATAATTTAGTTCTCTCTACTTATGAGAAAGAAATGATGGCCATTTTGCATGTAGTATAGAAGTGGTAGACATACCTATTGGGGAATCATTTTTTCATTAGAGCTAATCACCAGAGTCTAAAATATTTCCTAGAAGAATAGGTCTCTACCTCATCACAATATAAATGGGTCAATAAACTCATGAGTTATGACTATGAGATCACTTACAAGAAGGGTAAGGATAATATTGTGGCTGATGCTCTGTCTCACATATTTATGGACCAAGCTTCCCTTTTAGCTATTTTGATCCATGTTCTAAATTGGTTGCATGTTGTATAATAGGGTTATGTCAATAAATCCTCATTATCTCAAATAATTTAATATTTGGCCATTAACCCCTCTACTATATCTCATTATTCTTGGGATGATGATTTTCTTCAATATAAGGGTCATCTAGTGCTTCCCCAAAGCATAAATCTTTAGAAGGATGTATTCTATGAAATCCGTGATTCTCCACACATAGGGTACTCATGGTTTCTCAAAAATTATGATTGATCATGATGTAACTTCTTTTATAAGGGAATGAAAAAGGAAATTCAGTAGATGGTGGTTGAATGTGAAACTTACCAAAGTAACAAGGGTAAAACCACACTCATCCCTAGGTTGCTCAAACCTTTGCCCATCCCTACAAGGATTTAGATAGATATTTTTTATGGATTTCATTAAGGTCTCCATAAATATAGAGGTAAAATAGTGATCTTGGTTGTGGTTGATTACCTCTCCAAATATAGTCATTTTTGTGCCCTCAGCCATCCCTATACTACGTCCACAATCGCATAAATTTTCTTGGTCTAGATTTTCCATCTTCATAGAATTATTTCATCTATTATGTAAGATCATATGTAACCTTCACTAGCCATTCTTGGATAGAACTATTTCGATGCATAGGTACCCAAATAAAGATGATTTCTGGGTATCATCCACAAACGGATGGCCAAATTGAAATTATCAACAAATGCTTAGAAACTTTCCTTTGTTGCTTCACCTCAGAAGAACAACATTAATGGGAAAAGTGGATACCCCTCATTGAATGGTGTTACAATACCTCTTACCACACTTTAACAAAAATGACTCCATATTAATTAGTCTATGGTCAAGCACCATTAGTGTTCCTTTTGTGCACCTCTATTAGTTCATCAGTTCAAGCCATCGACATGATTCTCTGAACTTAGGATCAGATCCTCAACACCTTGTAGGATAATCTTCATATAACACAAAATAAAATAAAATAATAGGCTGATCAAAACTATTTTATACGTACTTCTCAAGTAGTTGATATGTTTTTTCTTCACCTACATCGATACAAATAATCCTCCCTAAAACTCAAAGGGTGTCATAAGCTAGTTCTCAAGTTCTATGGGCCATATAAGGTTCTCTAGAAGATTGTATTAGTTTCTTATAAGTTGGATCTCCCACCTTCTTGCTAATTTCACTAAGTATTTCATGTCTTTTGTCTAAAAAATGTTTTTGGCACAAATATTAAAGTGCAGATAATGAAGGATCCATCCTTCTTGATTTGGAGGCAATCTTAGATAGGTACACCACCAACTTCACTCCTGCTCCATCATAGAGGTTTTAATTTAGTGGCATGGAATTAAACTAGAGGATGCCACATGGGAACCAATATTTCAGATTCAACACCAATTCCCACATATAAATTTTTGAGGAAAAAGCTTTTTCTAAGAGGGAGGGGATATTAGGAACTTGTGCTACCCCTTCTCTTTACTTTGTTAGTATAATAGTCTATATGGATGCATATGCTTTTTAAGTCATCCCATGAGCATTTTGTTTTATCCCACATTCATTTGAAGTAGTAGCTACTTATATTAGACTTAGTATATAAATAAGTGTTGAGGCCAATGAAGGCATCCATGAATTTATTTTATTGATCTTACTCAAAAGAGGTTGCCCCCTCAAAGAGGCCAACGATTCTACATTTTAGTTATTTTAATTTAGTTATGCCTATTTTAGTTAATATATTATTAATTTACATAGTTTATTTCATGTATTTGTAATTATATGCTAACTTGTTTAGGAAGGATCCTCTCACATAATAGAAGACCCATTGAGCATGTGTGGAAGGAGTGTCATTTGACAATGCTTATTAGTCCTCTAATATCTCACACATATGAATATCAAGCATAGACATTAACCCCTCTTGAGTTTATTGGTCTTGAGACTTAGAAGAGTGACAAGTCCTTGTCTATTGTGGGACGAATATAAGAATCTATAGAAAATTGGAAGGTTAATTCTTTTGCCTTGATTTAAGGAAAGAATCACTTCTAGGAATTGAAAAGGTTGAAATATTAACTCTATATTGAGTTAGGTAAACACCTCCAAAAACTTAAAAGGATGCTTACTAGGCCCTCTCTTCAGTGTGATAAGTATGTTGATATAGTTATGATGAACTTTTGGTATGGAAAGTATGCCCACATAGTTAGGATCTTAAATTAGAACATAATTTTTGGAATGTAATTATACATCTTAAAATATTACTAGTAAGACATGGGTAATCTTGTTTTTCCCATTATTATATGTAGGAAGCCTTTTAAGATATTAGTGAGTGGTTCCCTAAGGGTTCCTCTCTTTGTGAGGTGGGGGGAGGACCTCTCCTTAGGAACGTGTGGATAAGCATGAGACCCAATGTTAATTTTTATGGCACCTATTTTCTAGTTATGAATCTTCTACTTAAGTGTTGGTATGGCTAGGGAGAAGGAAACATATATCTACATGTTGGGGAACTTTAGGTATGATGCAAGTTATAGGTCAAATTAGACTGAAGTGTAACAACTGACATCTTAGGAGTAAATAGACCTAATGGATCATGAACTCTAAAAGATTGGTATGCCTTTGTCTTAGCATGATCTAGGAGCATGATTTGAAGATGTTCAAAAGTAATAAGATTATGTTTTGAAGTATAACTTGCCCTTGTATGGTCAAGAATTAGGTCATTATGATATCAATTACAATAAATGTTATTATGAAGAGGGACCTATTTATTCTCTAACATCTCTATCATGAAAATATCTAGTATAATGGTTAACCCATCTTAGGGGCCCTAGTTTTTAAACTTAGAGAAGTTATAGGTTCTTAACCCTTGTGTGTTGAAGGGGAAGATGATTTTTGTATCTTTTTCTAATATATTGATGATTTTATTTTTGGACATAGTGGAAAATATTGGGCTAGTGATTAGCTCTAAACTAGCAACCTTTTCAGCAATCACTACATATTTTCCTTTCAATTTATCTTTTAACATGTCTTGGGTAATTTTATCCCTATTCTTCAAGATAACCATTTTAGGATTCTCAATTTTAGTAATATCAACCAACTAAAAGGGTTTCATGACTCCATTGGTAGGCAGATGGTCATCGATGTGTAACCCAAGCTACTTATGCATGGTTTTTTATCATATCAAAACTTTTAGGATACCCCTATAGGAACCAATTTTTTTGAAATAATGTTGAATGGATATCCCTCATCCTTTATATCAAATATATTCTCAATATCATGTTATAGTTGGTATCCTTGTCTTTGACATAAAACTTGGTTAGCACCACCTTGGGGCCCAAAGTGACTAGGACTACAATGGTTCCTATGGAAATAGATTTGAGGTTATTATAGACTCACAGGGTGTTATAAGTAATGGAATAGTTGGTTCCCCCATAATCAATATTTTTGAAAGAATTAAAAGGGGACAATATTGATGGCCACTCCATCATCAATCACGGATCTCTTCACATAATTATTTTTGTATACAAACCTATATAAAAAAGGATGCATCCCCCTTTCTTTCCATTTTAGAGTATGAAGAAAGAATACATAAGTCTAATACATATCTAACATCTCAAGACTCTTGACTAGTTAATAACATATCTAGATCAATGAGGTTGATCTAGGCATGTGGTGAAGGAGTAACACTAGATAGATTCCCTAGTCTAAGGGATTCAACCAAGATTTATTGATGATTGAGAGAGTTCTTGACTAAATCAAGAAACAAAATGTGGGAGAATGTCTTGGTCAGATCAAAGATCAAATTATAGTTCACCACAATTTTAGGAATAGACTCAGTTTATAAAATTTTTGAGGGATGAAGAGTGATAGGTTGATTCTCTTTGGTGCAAGTAAAAATATTCATGTCTTATTCAAATTCTAACTCTACAACTCATATCATTAAAGTTTTGCCTTGTACTCCCAACTAAGAAGCGACATCAGTATTAGTATTTATAGAGGTGGAAGCTTTAGCATCATGGGTGCATGTCACTATGGGTTTATTATGTTGAATCAAGTGGTATTTTGGGCCATAATGCTTTTTTATCTTTGGTAACATGTGATTGAATGTTAGGAAAGGGGTTTTGGTAGATCTAGAGATTATGATTTAGATAGGTGATGGGACCATTTTTAAGGGCTTAGGGATTTGTATTAAAATTCAATAACAACATGTCTACAAATTTTTATCACTGATCTCTAAGGAGTCATTGGATAAATTTGTTATACTCTATAAAGTTTCAATTATCATGGCTAATAACCTATTAGAAGAGACATTGTGATCATACTCCCTAGGCCTCAAGTTTTCCCCCTATTGACTAAAACCATGTTGATTATATCTTTGGTAATAGGGTTGGTTTTAGAATTGGGGGAATCACTCAACATGTTGATATTGAATTTAAATTTTGTTTTTGTGTTGCATGTTTCATGGTGGTGGTCAGGTAAAATCAACTGCATGATTGATTGATAGGTAATTTTAGCTCCTAAAAACTATATTATTATTAGTGTTGGTGTTGTCTATGGGTTAAGATTGATTATTATTCACAAAGTTTATCCTTTTGTTCTTATTGGTGACATAGTTTGTGGTGGCATTCCTTTTTTAATTTAGGATCTTTAGACCTTGATTATTGGTATTATTTGGAATTATATTTTTAAATCCCCAAATATTTTGAATAGGGGTGATGATGCATCTGTTGGTCCTTTGAGTTCACTAACCACTATCAATAGCCACCTAGTCAATTTTCAAGGCACTTTTGATGAATTCTTCATAAGATTAATAGGGTAATGTTAGGACATCCTCCCTAATTTCTATGTTAATGGAATGGAGGAAGAGGTCATATATTTCCCATTGATCTAAGTGAGGTGCACTGAAATATGAACATATAACCTACTACCATCTCATGATCAAATGGGAAACTAAATCATTATGTTCTTATTTCATGTGAAACTCTCATCCTCCAATCTTTAGGAGTTTTTTCATATCAAAAATATTGACAAACTTGACCATGAGTTGGTAAAAATAATATATGGACCCAATAGGGAGGCTATAATCCCATTTAAGTTTTATTCATTCTAGGGTTTTAGGATTTTTTTGAAATAACCCAATCCTAAGGTAGGATGTCCTTGATATTTTTAACATAAGCTTTGATGTATGCATTGGGATATCCTTTCCATTTTAATTTGGGAAGGTCAAATAAGGGAAGTAAAATAATAACCTCTCATATGTTGAGATCAAGAGGCTCTATAAAGTACTTAGTGTAAGTCTCCATGTTACTAATTTTTTTTGTTTTCATGGTAGGACTAGAGTGAAAAGGTGGGATCACATAGGGGTTATTTTGGTACACACTATAAGAGATAGCAAAAGCTTAATAGGGTGAATTGGAATAAGTCAGAAAATATTTATCTGGCTGAGTAGATTTGGAATACATATGGAAGTAAGGAGGAATATTTTTATATTTAGGATGAATGGTGGTTTTTTATAGTGGGGTATATGTGGTTTTCTCATATCCCAAGGCTACATAAGGTGGGATATATCTTATTTGTGGAGGGGGGAGTGTATGTGAAAGGAAGATAACCTATAGGTGTAAATAATGGTGGATTGTTAGCCATTACACCATTTTATAAAGATGAAGCATAAGTTTATATGTTCCCCATTAGGATTTGAATATCATTTTGATATGATGGAGGGACTTTAGAGGCATATATATTGAGGACCCCATGAGCAAGGATGTCCCCAAAAGGTTGGTTAGAGGCATGGTCTGGTAGGGGTGCATGTTTTTGAAGAGGTTGGTTTTAAGTAGGATCCCTATGGATAGTGGTTATGGTTTGTACCGATAGGTTAAAGGTGTCTTGTATCATACTATGGGTATGCATATCCACTTTCATACAACTAGACTCATCGTATAAGTGGTAAAGACTTCCCAAATAATGATCATATTTTGAAACCCTTTTTGTGTCTAGGCTTTGTAGGCTAATTTATGGCCTAGTGTCCATGTAGTGAGTGAGTGCACCTTATTCAATGAGGTTCATAACACTAGAGTTAGGGTGATTACTAGTACCTTCAAAAATACCTCGTATCTCATGAATGGAGACCCCAATCTTTATTTGAGTATTAGGATGAGAAAAATCATAAAATAACTAATCTACATATGTGTCAAAGGTACATTTATTCCAACTCACCAATGAAGGCTCACTACATTTTTTTTGGCTTCTTATATATCCCTCCAGGCCAAGAGATCCACCTATGTAATGTTAAGACATATTTTGGGGGTATATGGATACCTAAAAAATAAATAGAATGAGGATGGAAAGTGGTTAAGAGATAAATAAAAATAAGAAGAAAGGTAAAACACAAAGGATGAAATTCCTTCATGTTGAGTTCACCAATTTATTTACACATGGGTATCATATGATAAACTATGCACCTGACTCCTCGATCTCAACCCAAGGCAATTGATGTAATGGATGGATGATGGGAAAACCTATGGATTGGGTTAATTATTTAGTGGAATAGGATTATGAATGAGGAATGGAAATGGATTATCTTGATGGAACCAAAATACCTCTATAATGTCTCATTTTACATTGAAAGAGTCTAATTGTGAAAAAATATAACTCCATAGTCCCTTGATCTGTAAGATTATAAGAAGGTGAATCTCCTCCTCAATATTAGGATTAGGGAAATGATGGAGGTTAGTCTAATTGAATTGAGGGATGAGATCAAATCTATAAGGTTGGATATGCACATTAAATTCCATTCACAAATGTGAATGATATAGGATGAGGTTAGACATGAGGATAAGAATAAAGGGGGGTGGAGGTGAGGATCTAGCCTTGGATCATGTTATAATGCCAACCTTTGTTCTAAGGGATGATAATGATTAGTGGATTGGGATTTTTTTCTTATTCTTATAAGGTGTTGAGAGAGTCAATAATGACGTGGGAGATTTGGGTGGATATCAGATTGTATATTAACTATGCTACAAAGTACCATAACCCTAGGTAAAAAATATTTTCTAATAAAACTAGGCATTTCAGGAAGTGTCATCTAAAAGAGATTAGGACATGTGTAAGAATATGATTGATTTAACTCTTTTGGGAATATTAGAGTATTATTCCTAATTTATTTAAGGGTATGGAGTAATAAAATTAGTAAATAAATATGCAATAATAAGGCTAATAATTTTTATTATTTTAATATATTTTAAACCTTTCTATAAATAGTAATAAATGTGAAGAAAATAAAACTAGACACTGACTGAGATAATTATTGTAAGGTTTTCAAATTCACTGTGTAAGATTGGGACATTGTTATAAATCAAGATCTAGCCTTCATTTATTGATTATATAGGAGCACCAAAATAGGACACCCTAGGTTCCAATGTTATAGTCTTCTTTTATCATTGTTGTCCAAGAGACCTGAGCTTTTTGGGTTTTTTCACTGTCTGTGTGACCCTGCCTGTGAGATTTTGATTGTTTGATGTCTATGGAACTCCCTATAGAGCTGATTTAGTCTTCAAACCCTAGACTCCATTATTCTTTGATAAAATTTGGGAAAGAGGGAGGATTAATATGTGTAATATGTATTGAACATGTATCTACACCCTTTTTGTGGGAATGTTTCCTACATACTAATACTCTAAAGTGGGATCAAGCCATATGTAGTTCTCCCACTTGATGTGATTTATTAAATTAGGTGTATGAAGATTCAAAATGCTAAACTAGGTGTACTTAAGTTGGTGAGGTACTAGTATATATTTTTGAATAAGTTTGTAATTATATTGGTTGGTTGTATGTAGAGAATAGGGAAATATGCTTGCGTAGTCTTGCTTGTATTCTTGTTTATTTTTTAATATTTTACCACCCATTATAAATGAACTTTGAATGGGATTTTATATGGATTTTTTCATCATGGGTCAAATGTATTCACCTTAGGCTGACAATGAAAGGAATAGGAACCAAAAAAACTAACCATTAGAGGTTAAAATTCACACCCTAGGGTCTAATGCTATAATCCAAGTTGGGCACTATAGTCCTAAATAAATAAGACCCAGGGGGATGGAATCATCACTATAAATTCTACCTAAAGGAGGTGGTATCATTGTTTAAAAGGCTATGGATGCTTGAGAATTAGTGAAAAGATCCCTATGACGGTCATGAGCACAAGCAAGAGGGACCTATGGGTTGGGTGTCCTAAGCCACACTCAATTTACCAATTTTTACATTTTATATGACTACATTGCCCCTCCCCTTATTCTAGTGATGCAACAAAGTGAAATACTAGGATAATTAAAAATAGAAAGTGTACCTGAACTTACCTGCAAGGGTGAAGCTCATGAAGTTGTGTGATGTTAGGTGTGCATAGAGAGATCATGATGTGCAGTTTAAATCTACAAGAGAAAACAAAGACTAGATCAATTTTTACTAGATACACTATATCTAAAATAAGAATGTACAAAGTTGGGTAAGAGAGAGAGGAAGATAAAGGAATGAATACACCTCATAGGTAAACAAACCAATACAAAACCTATTGTGATGCTAATTGATGTTGAGTAATGCTATATGGTGTTGTACCAAGAGTAATATCATGAATAGAGTTGACTGCTCAATTCCTCAAAAGTGGCTCAAGAATGTAAAGGCTGGTCCTTTGGCTCCATTGTCACCCACTAAGTAAATCTATATGATCATGCATATGTTAATTGATGTTTGGATTATGTGTCCAATCCCTCTAAATATGTGGCTCAAGAATACAAAGGTTATCTAGTCCTTTGGCTCCATCATTGCCCCATGAAGTGTAGATATGAAGTGATACCAGTATGAAATGTGTTTCAGATTAGATGGGTCTTACAACCCATAAATGTTCTATAATTTGACAATGTGGCATGGATAACTGAATGTACGCTAGAAACTAGGCCACTCTTGGCCATTCTAAAAGGTGGAGATTAGGCTTGTATGAAAGCCACTCCAAAATTGGGTATTAGGCTTATATGAAAGCCACTCTAAAATGTGGAGGTTAGGCTTGTATGAAAGCCACTCTGAAATTAATCCAACCACCTATAGATGGAGTAAGGCATGCAACTATTGATAATGCCTAAGTAATGTACTAAACTCAAAAAGAAAAGAAGACAAATATGCCATGCACATTGCCCCCAATCACTAGTGTCTATAACATGGATTTGATCTGGAAGTTATACCAACTACCTAATCTGAAATTGGAAGTGAGAGCCATCATGTCATGAATGATGCCCCATATATCTATATTCTCTAATTAAATTATATTAAAACTATTATATATGTACTAGTCTGAATGTGCAAAACTATAGCTGAACCTAACTTTTTTACTATTTCTAAAAAACTTAATTTTTTTGTTGTTTGGATAAGAGTGCCGAAATTGGAGACCCTATTGTCAAGAACTATAGTCTAATCTTGGCACTTTTGTCCTAGGATAATTATAATGAATGTTCTATAATTTTCACTATCTACCTAATTTAAAGTCTGGTTGTTATTATGGGTGTTTTGAAAACTACTTTTTGACCATTAGGATCTCTAATCTATGTGACGAAACCCCTATTTATTGTCCCCTCTTCTGAGGGTAGGAATGAAGACCTTGCAATGACTTCCCTCAAAAGAAAGAGCCCTATGAGTGTGCTATGCTACAAAATACATATTATAACAATGATATTCAAAAATATGTCTCAATATATAGTAGTGTTTGTAATGGATATTATTAGATCAACAAGGGTATGCCTAGATAGATATAACAATATAATAACATGTGCAATGTAATGAACTAGAACTAGAAGTTTGGTTAGTTTTTAGTTAGTTTTCAAGGAGAGATGGAGCATGATGTCTATCATTGCATCCAAAAAAGTAAGAGAGTGCATGATAGGTATCATGGAATTGCAAACAATTAGAAGCAACAAGAAAATAAGCACACAAGGCAAGAAGCAAGAAACAAGAACTAATAAGCATACAAGGGACATGGGCACATGTCACTCAAACTAGAAAGAAAGCATACAAAGCATGTTCAAATTCCACATACACATACAATTGAAATAATCAAGGTTGGTACAAGGGCCATAGGCACATAGAAGAGTACATGCAAAGGACATTGGCAAATGTCCTAAAGCACACACAAGAATAGAAGTAAAGGACATTGGCAAATATCCTAAGGTACATACAGGAGATAAAATAGTAACTAAGAAATGCAATCACATCTAGCTATGAAAATAAATAAATAAATGCATATAATATATTGGAATAACAATTGCATCTAACTAATCAAAGAAAGAAGTGAAAGTATGCAATACATGTAGTATAAGACTAGGTATATGCTAAGAAATACATGAGTATTATATACTAGTGAGTGTCGATAGAGTAATATGTGTAAGATAGTAAGTAATATACATCAACATGATAACTAGATTATGTGGTGTAGTAATGACATAACTTGGATGGTGTATTCATGTAGAAGATACCCCCAGTGGGTATGTATATCGATGTGTGTCTCAAATGTAGAAGTAAGATGCACCCTCAATGGGTAGAGTGAAGCAATCAAAGATCTTGATGTCATTACACACACCCAAAGAAGATCAATTGAAGCATGGTAATGTAGGTAAATCAAAAAATAATAGCATAGAATAGTATAATGTAAGTCTAGCATGGTAATAAAAATGTAAAGCATGGATAATGCATATAATTGAAATTTTTTTGTATTTTTGTATTTTTTGAATGTTTTTGTATTTTGAAATGTTATATTATTTTTAAATTTTTAAATTTTTTATTATTTTTGGTATTTTGATATATTTGAATGTTTTTGGTATTTTGGAATATTTGAATGTTTTTATAAGTTTGATATGAACTATGTACAATCAAAAAGAAAGAAACTATGCACAAAAAAATTAAGAAATTATATACAAATAAGTAAAAAGAAACTATATACAAGTAAGTTGGGAAGAAATGATACTAACTGATGAGTCTCAAAAGAGACTCCCTATCATGTTGTCCTGTATTGAAGAGAGGGATCGTACGTGATTATGAAGCATGAGGGAATGACTACAAATATGACTCTAAATATTTGAATTCATTATCAGTATCTTGGAAATCATAATAACTTATTTTGTTCCACTCATCATTGTCATCTTGATTTTGAACCAATAAATGCTAGTGTTGACTTTTATTGTATTTAGATCTTTTCATTTGATAAATTGTGACTGTGAATGATTTGTCTTAGGATGTTCAATAATTCCCAAACTTTGGTGACAAACATTATCAACTGCTAGAATTCATATAACTAGTACAGGAATTAGAACTCAAAGTCTGGTGAGTTATTAGTTATCAAGGAGGGATGGAGCATAATGTCTATCATGGCACCCAAGAAAGCAATATAATTCATGATGTGGGTCATGGCATTGAAAATAATTGAGAATTAAATCAAGCAAACAAGCACACAAGGCAAAAATCAAGAAGAATACAACAATGGTCAAGGGGCCTATCAAATAAGGGACATGGACACATGTCACTCAAACTAAAAAGTTAGCATACAAGGCATGTTCAAATTCCTCATACACATAAAAGTGAAAACATTCAAGTTTGGCATGAAATCCATAATTGCATGAAAGAGTACAAGTAGAGCACTTTAAAAAATGTCATAAGGCATACACAAGAATATAAGAAATGAACATTGGAAAATATCTTAAGGCATATATAGGAGACAAAACTAGATCTGATAAATGCAATCACATCTAGCTATGAAAAGAAAAAAAGGAAAGCATTTAAATACTAGAAATACAATCACATATAACTAATCAAAGCAAGAAGTGAAAATATGTAAAACATATAGCACAAGACTAGGTATATTCTAAGAAATACACGTGTTATATACTAGTGGAATGTCGATAGATTAATATAGTAGGTAATGTACATCAACATGATAAATAGAGTGTGTGGTGTAGGAATGACATAACCTAGATGGCATATTCATGTAGAAGATGCCCCCAATGGGTATGTATATCGATGTGTGTCTTGATTGTATAAGTAGAATTCTCCCTCAATGGGTAGAGTGAAGCAATCAATGATCTGGATATCACTCTACACAAAGAATATCAAGTGAAGCATGGTAATGTATATAAATTGACAAACAATAGCATAAAATAAAAAATGTAAGTCTAACATTGTAGTAAAAATGTAAAGCATGGATGATGCATATAATTGGAATGTTTTTGTCTTTTTGAGTTATTTGAATGTTTTTGTAATTTTATATTTTATATTTTTTTTAGTGTTTTTAACATATTTTAATGTTTTTGGTTTTATGATATAAGTTATGTATAGGCAATAATAAAGAGACTATGTATAAGAAATTGAAAAGAAGCTATGTATAAGTAAGCTAGGAAGGAATGATACTAACTGATGAGTCTCGAAAGAGATTCCCTATCATGCTATCATGTATCAAACAAAGGAATAATGTGTAATAATTAATCATGATGGAATGGATTTGAATATGACTTTGAATATTTAGATTCATTATTGGTATCTTAGAAATCATAATAACATGTATTGTTCCACTCATCATTATTATCTTGATCTTGAACCAATAGAATGCTAGTGTTAAGTTTTTTTATATCTAGATATTTTCCTTTGATTAATTATGTATGTGAATGATTTTCTTTAGGATGTTCAATAAATCCCAAATCTTGGTGACAAACATTATCAACTACTAGAATAGGAGTAGTGATGCTTTGAGTATGCTTTCCCAACCCTTGAACTTGATAATCGAACTATTATAGATATTTTTGACCAAACCCATACTACTTTGAAAGTTGAGCCTCATTTTCGCGAGGTAGATTTGCATGTTTCTTGTTTTTACCCATGCCTATGGTACTATTTGTTGCTCTGATTTTGCTTTTTGATCCTTTTGTTGTTCTGAGTTATGCTTTGTTAACCACTTTTGTACCATTTCTAGATTTGACCCTTTGTGAATGTGTTCTTGTGTCACTATGGATTTCTTGACTAATTTACCTTGTATAGGGTCCTCATTATCAATTATTTTTTGTATAATTTGTTTCAATTCCAAACATGAATCTATGTGATGCCCATTCATTCTATAATATGAATAAAAATATCTAGATCTTCTCATTGGATGTAGAGGTGGTAGTTTGATCAACTAAGATTTAATCATTTCCCTTAGTACCTCACTTAAACTCTTAGTTGATCTTTGAATTATTTTTTAATCACTAGTTGTAGAGTTACTTTGTTTTGATTTCTTATTTTGATATGTAACATTGCTTGTAGCCAATTGACTTGGTGAAGGTGCCTATACATGATTGATACTAGGGTACCTTGAGACTTTTATATTAAAATTTAATTTTCCAATGTTGTGATCTTTTCATGTAATAGTTTATTCTATGTTTGTAAATATAAAAATAACTTACTCATACTAGTGATTTGATCCCTTAGAGTCTTACAAGTCCAAACCCTAGTTTCTTCTAATTAAACATGTAAACACATATGTTGAAGAGGTTTTGAAGAATCTCTAGGTAGAATGTATGCATTAGGAGCAAAAGTATGGGCTGAATCACCTTATGGAGGGGTCATATCATGGATCTAGTTAGAATAAAATTATCTATCACCCTCTTGGGGGAGAGTAGTAGAACGAAACTATTTCTTGTGCATAAGATATGACATTGAAACTTGGCAGGTGGTTGTTAGCTTATGCAATGTAACCTCTAGGTATAAACCATGTATGTGGGATAAAATGCATGTAATTGGAGTTATAAGTTGTATAACAATATGTTTATAAAGAGAAATTTGAATGAGATATAGAAATCAAGGGATAGAGAGAATGGAATTGTGTATTAATGCATAAAGAACTTTGACATATGTTATGACATTTATAATGTATTTAGCATGATAAACTTGAAAAAAATTCCATATGAGAGATAGAAAAAAAGGGATAGAAAGAATGAATTAGTGCATGAATGCATAAGAAACTTTGACATTTGCTATGATATTTTTAATGTGTTTAGTAGGGTAAACTTGAAAAAAATTCCATATGAGAGATAGATAGTAAGTAATGAAACCTTGTATTAAAGACAAGTAAACATTGATCTGAAGGAGAGGGATCATATTATGTGTAACAATAATTTTCTTAATATCATACCACATTATGAAAAATTAGCATGAAATGTAAAGATTGAAGCTTTGTACTAACATATGGTAAACTTCATCATTTATGTACATGATATGACCGATTATGATCTCCTTGTTATTTTCAAGAAATGCAATAAATATCTGTAAATAAGTGAGATCCATTTTTTTTGTTATGTGAAATCTGATTTTAGATGTAAGGTGATACCTCAAGCAAAAAAAAGGACCTAGTATATACAACTAGGGTTTTGAAAAAAATATGATTTTCAAAATTACTAGGGAATTTTAAAATTTGATGCAAATTTTTGATTTAAATAAGTAAAAAAATAAAAAAATATAGGAAAAATACTAAGAAAATATCGAGACCTAGTATGGGTAACTAGGGTTTTAAAAGAAAATTATTTTAAAATTACTACAAAATTTTAAAATTTAATGCTAATTTTTTATTTTACTATGTAGGTAGTAAAAATCAAAAAAATATAATAAAAATCATTAGAAAATTTACCCTAGGATTTCTAGGGTTTTATGCACAAATGAAGTTGGGTTCACCAAAAGATTTAACTCTTTTGGAAATATTGGAGTATTATTCCTAATTTATTTAAGGGTATGGATTAATAAAATTAGTAAATAAATATGCAATAATCAAGATAATTATTTGTATAATTTGACTATATTTTAAACCTTTCTATAAATAGTAATAAATATGAAGAAAATAAGACTAGCTATAAACTAACTAAGATCATTGTTGTAAGGTCTAAAATTCACTATGCATGATTGGCACACTATCACAAATTAGGATCTAGAATTTGTTTATTTATTGGATAAAAGCACAAAAATAGGATACCCTAGGGTTTGATGCTACAGTCCTCTTTTTTTGATATTGTCTAAGAGACCTAAACTTTTTGGGTTTTGTTCATTATGTCTATGTGAGCTTGTCTATGAAATTTGGACTATTGGATATCCGTAGAACTCCCTGTAAAGTTGATTTAGTCTTCAAACCCTAGACTCCATTATAATTTGACAAAATTTGGAAAATATGGGAGGTTAGTGTGTGAAAGATTCATTGAACATGTATCCACACCCCTTATATGGGCACATTGCCTACATACCAGTACTCTGAAGAGGCATCAAACCATATGTAGTTCTCCAACTTGATGTACTTTGTGAAAATATGTGTATGAAGATGTAAAATGATAAATTAGGTGTATTTGAGGTGGCTAGGGATTGGTGTAAGGATTTAAATAAGCTTGTAACTGTATTGGATAGTTGTATGCAAAGAATAGGGAAATATGTTTGAGTAGTCTTATTTGTATTCTTGTTTGATTTGTGATATTTACCCACCCCTTCTAAATGAACTTTGAATGAGATTTTATATGGATCTATTGGTCATAGGTCAAATGTATTCATGTTAGTTTGACAAGAAGAGGAATAGGAACCAGAAATAACTAATCATTAAAGGAAAAAATGCACTTAGACAGGAGCACCAAAAATGAGCACCCTAGGGTCTGGTGCTATATTCCAAGTTGGGTGGTATAGTCCTAATTGAATGGGATCCAGGGGATGGAATAAACACTGGAAATGTTGCTTGGAAGAGGTGGAATCACTATACATAACACTATGGATGACTGAGAATCAGTAAAAATATGTATATGAGGGTCATGAGAGCAAGCAAGAGGGACCAATGGGTTGGGTGTCATAAGCCACACTTAATTTACCAATTTTCACATTTTATATGATTAAAATGATATTGTTTTAATAGTTTAGTGTTTGAATGGACCTTTTGTGTTATTATAAGTAAGGTTTGGGTTAAGAGGCTTGTATGGTTGAGCAAGGATTTGGTAATGTTTTTATTGTTTTTGTTTGTTTTAATAATATCTAAATAAAATGGAATCTAATCAATTACAGAAATGAAATATCTAAAATTAAAGAGAAATAATAAAATTGAAACTAAATGAATGAAAACTTATTTCAATGCATGCAGAGAGAGAGAGAGAGAGAGAGAGAGAGAGAGAGAGAGAGAGAGAGAGAGAGAGAGAGAGAGAGAGAGAGAGAGAGAGAGAGAGAGAGAGAGAGAGAGAGAGAGAGAGAGAGAGAGATCTATTCTAGTTATGTTAATGTTGATTTTTAACTTTATTAGAATCAAGTAGTATGAAGTTGTTTTTGTGTTTTTTTATTGATATTCTAATGGACCTACTATTAAAACTATATTTTATTAACATGAAAGTGATCCAGGAAAATATTTAAGCTCCAGACAACAATACAATGAGGTTCTTAGATTTTTCTTTCACCCAAATCAGCCAAGAACAAGTTTGTAACCTTTCCACACATTGCACACTAATTATGAACAATGTATTTGTAATAGAAATGAATCATTTAGATTATTATTTTTATGACTAAATTAATTAAATATATAATTCTTAATTAATATAAAAAATGAAAATCAAAAGCGTAATAACACCACTTTTCACCTAGGTTTGTCTAGGGTTTTGCTACTCACTATTTTTTATTTTGAGAGTGAAAAAAACTTATATCAAAATTTAAATTAATTATGTAAATGGATAAAAATGTATGATATGTTCTATAACATTCGCCTAGAGTTTATTTGCAATATTTTTTTATGAAATAATCTATTGAATGAATGTAATTAAACAAAGAAACTAATTATTATTTTTATACAAGGATGTGTGTGTGTGTGTGTGTGTGTGTGTGTGTGTGTGTGTGTGTGTGTGTGAGAGAGAGAGAGAGAGAGAGAGAGAGAGAGAGAGAGAGAGAGAGAGAGAGAGAGAGAGAGAGAGATAAGAGTTATTTTTCCTATCAAAACTTTCATTTTTAAAAATAAATATTTAAGATAATACAATAATGAATGATAATTTAATCTAATACAATAAATAAAATATAAACTAATAACCTTCAACTTGATCATTATGTAGACTAGTTGAAAGTAAGAGATTTTTTGTATTGTGGTCTTTAGTGTGCTAGATCCTTTACAAAATACATATTTTAAGAACTCTATAATAATAAGGATGAATAAATTATTATCACAAATTATAGAATAAAAATATATACATAAATCCAAATTAAGAGCAGTTGATTGTGATTGGTTAAAGACACCATTTACAAAGACATGATTGTAAAAATAATGGCTCTCCCTGTCTAGAACTGTGTGGTTGAACATGAAAGTAATCAAATCAAATATCCAAATAAATTGTATCATATTATGGTTGTAAAGTATCCAAAACTCTTAATATTTAATGTATATATTGGATCCAAAATCAAGCCAACTTTGGTTGGATTGTAGAATATCAATGTGTATATAATGGAAAGTGAAACTGATCTACAAATCAATCCTAGCTTAGAGAAGATAAATCACACATACCCTTCTAATTATTGGTAAATTTAGACAATTAGGGTCATAAAAAACATGGATCTAATATACCTAACTAAGGTTCCCTTAGCACAATAATATCACTAGAGAAGGTTCCAAATCCTCTAGTCAAGCAACACCATGTAATAACCCTATCTAGGTCCTATGTTTTCTTATTTAAAAGTAAATGACAAGATAAATTAAAATATAACCTAGTGCTCACTAAAGCTTCTGGCATAAAATGGGGGTAATAAACATAAAATTAATCATCCATAGAAGATATCTACTTAATCCAATGTAGAGGAAATATTAATGCATGTAGAGGGAAGCATATAATCTAATTGATGAAAATCTATATACCTTAACAAAGAGGAGAAAGAGTTAGGAGTACTTACCTTTGAATACAAATCTATTGAGCCTCAATTTATCCCTTGGCTAAGATGCTTTGTAAGAGTTTGTTGTGGTATGTAAGGATAGCAAGGATATGTCAACTCTAGGCTACATGACTTATCTATGCATCCAAAAGACTTCTTCATATGACAAGATTTGTATCTCCAAGTTTAGTATTGAAACCCTAAGTAATGCTCCTCAAGTATAATGGTGGATAAGTAGATGAAAAATATATGATGTTCTTCTTTTTGTCTCTATATAATTGGTGAAAAAGATGTGTGTATATAGTTAGATATAACCCTAAACCCTTCTAAACTTTTAGATAATAAAGTCAACCCAATCAACCTTATATCATTAATTAATAAAAACAAGTTATGTCTTGGTCTAGGTCAGTCAAGGTTGACCTAGACCTGTAACATGCTAATATATTTTAAGTATAGGGTCTGCCTAGGTTGACATTATTTGATAAATGCCAGAAAGAGTTTTTGGCTTATATAAGGGTTGTTTAAGGTGGTGAATTGCTTGGAGGAGTGTGTAATGGGATTGTCAAAGTTTATGGAACTATATAGAAGATTTTTTTTGGTTGAAAGTGGTGGTATATGGGACAATAATTTTAGGAAGAACATATGGTCTGCCAAACCCTTTCCTAGTGCACCCTTTAAGGTGAAAACTCAAAAAAATTGGGACTTGATGGGTTCATGTAAGAGAAAAATGATCAATAATTGATAAAGTTTGAAAATATTATGTGTATACATATGCCCCACTCAAAAATCATCATGTGTCATACATGTGTAACATGGGATGGTACTTTAGGAAAAAAAAACATAACAACACACAATGTTGAAGCTAAATAAATTATAATAAGAAGCAAATAAGATAAATGAAAGTATTTAATTAAAAAATACATACATTTACTTACCTTAGTGTTTTAGGAGAGGAAATAAGTGAAAGAAATGTAAAGGTTTCCAATGTAGGGAACATTAGGAAAACCTATAAAAATAAGTGAAAAAACACTTTTTTAAAATATACATGTAATATGTGAAAATATTCTCTATGATGTTAGGATTCTAACACATCTTGTAGTTTAGAGAAAGAGCTATTAGAAATAAAGTTATGGTCAAAAAATAGAATCTAATTATAAATATTTGACAGGTAAATAATTTTGAATAGTAAATATAAATGGGGTGAAAATTAATTAATTTTTTCTACTATTCTAAGAAAATATTGCTCTCAGAGACCCAATTTGAGCCTAGAGAGTGACCGTGGTGAGGAGATGATAGCTACAACATGGAGGATGCATATTAGTCATAGTTGGTGCAATGCAGGTAAGGGAAGCATTTATTTCTAATTTTTGAGAATTTTTTATTAAAATTAAGCTAAATATAGAAAATTAAATGTTGTATAAATTGTAGACACCGAACATGACCCTAGGAAATTTTTAGGTAGAGTAGGGGTAGGTGTTAGTAGTCACATAAGGAGATCCGATAGTGGCTTCAAGGCATAATTGGTCTATAAATATGCCATTAAGTAGGAGGGGGTTATGACAATATTGGATGGTGACTCTTTATTTTATAATTATGTAAAGGTAGCTGACAAAAGAGGTGCTTGGTGGGTGAGTAGATGGGGAAACCATGGTCAATAATACCATCACTAGTGAGAGTTATTTTAATTTAGTTTAGGTTTTTGATATAGAACACTAATTACATTATTTATTATGATAGATAAATGATTTGAGATATACATACATGAGATCTGATGTATATTTGGTATTTGGTTTTATAGATACTATTACTGAGGAGATCATATGGGGATCCCTAGTTATGGATGCACACCCTAATATTTTAGATGTGATGTCATATTATAACCCCACCACTTTGGTTGATCATGTAGTACCATCTACCCCATCTCATGCTAGTTGGTTTAGACTAATGGGAGAGGTTTCACAATAGTTTTAGGCATGAGGTGATGGTTTACATCTACCTACAGGGGTAGGATCTAGACAGGCTCAGGCCTGATAGGCTTTGCATAGGAGAGATCTGCACACATGGTGACTACTATACATATTGGATAGGTACAGGCCTAGGTGATCAACCTACAAGCTCAAGTTGTTATCTTGAAATCTTTAACTACCTCTTTAAAATGCACCATTTAGAGGGGCTAGTCATAGGAATCCATGGGTAACATATATAAGCCACATAATAGACATGATGGAGCATAGCCTTAGAGTTGTAGCTATTATATTTTATACTTGTATTATATCAAAATCATGGTATATATATTGATATTTTCATTTCATTGATCTATGATTTGTACTTGTATGTGAATGGATGTATGGATATATTTCCTTTCTATCACATGTTTTTTTTTCTTTTATTGTATATGTTATGGGAAATATGTGATGTATTTTTCTTTTCTATCATTATGTGATACACATGCTTGGTTAAAAAAGAAAAGGAAAAATGATTTGGAAAAGTATAATTAATCAAAAAAAATTAATACACACTATATCATGATGGAAAATGTGTAAAAATAAAAGATGAATAATTATAATAAACCAAAATGGTCAAAAAAGGGTGACAAAAGTTTTTAAACCATGTAACAAAATCTACATCAAATTAAAAATAATCATACTATATCACATTGGGAAGTATTCAAATTTGTAATAAAATGAAAGATACATGAAAATCAATGGTATAAAAATAAACAAACAATAAATTCAATCAATCATACTAAATTAAACTAGAAAGTATGAAAAGAAAAAAGCAAAATGTAAGTGTAAATCAAATTAATCATACTAAATCAAGCTGGGAAGTATGAGAAATTTGATAAAATTATTATAAACATAAATGCAATCAAAAAATAAGAAGATAAAATTTAAGTGTTTATGAAGTAAGCATAAAATATACTAAATAAAGTTGGTAAGTATGTCCATGACATGTAAATCATAATGTAACACATATTATCTCAACTTTGAAGCATGTAAATTGGTTATGACTTGGTTATAGTATGAACTAGGTATTGGAATATTTTTTGAGGAGGATCTAGTCCTATCCATGGTATTACACTAAAACTCATAAACAGAACACTAATGAGGTGGAAATAACTGTGGAAATAGTTAAAAGATGTTTGTAATGTGGTCATTTGTGAGGAGACCCTAATCCTATACATGGTCTTACACTATAACTCATAAGGGGAACACCAATGAGGTGGATAGTAATAATGGTAAATAATAATTAAATTTTTTATTATGGTAATTTGTGAGGAGAGCCTAGTCTTATCCATGGTCTTGCACTACAATCACAAAGGGAAACCCTAGGGGGAATAATCAATTAACAAAACAATATTTATCAAGGGGAAATATTAAGATTGTTGTAACAAAAGAGGGAATGTAAAAATCATGACATAGGCATCTATGATAAGACCTTAGGAAACATAAGTCATAATAGGTACAAAGGCGAGACATTAAGAGTCTAGTGACCATCAAAATATAATGATACCCATTCACAATAAGCACAAAGTTATATAGGAAAATAGGTGAGATACTCAGATAAACTCATGATGGTTATATGAACAAGAAAAGTAAAATGGACTTACATTCCCATAACATGGTCCCCATTCCTTAGGAGCTCTCACAGAACCATTGATCTACTATGAAGATTTGGTACTTATGTGAGAAAGTAGGTAACACTTATAGATTTTTTTAATTCTCCTATCCCAATCTACTAGCCTACCACACCCTAATGGACCTTGGCTCTATCATGAGGCCAACTATGGAGTTTGATATTTGATTAGAAATAGGAGATGTATTATAAATCATGTCTTTTGGTGTGATTATAATTTTGAATTCATATGTTTCCTTTTAAATCATTGCTTTTTGTTTAAATGATTTGGATTTTAACTTTTTCATGGCTTTTATGATTCCTCCTCAATAGGAATTTAAAATAACCAACATGAATGATATAAGTGATACACACAAAATGAGATTTAGACTTTGGTTTGAAGGAGACTAAGTAACTAGAGATATGAATAACTAAACAGTTAGGCTTGTCTATGAACCAATATGTAAGCTCAAGTTTCAACCGTATGTATGCTTAGTATGTGAAATGGGAATAAAGGAAGAAAGGAGATCCAAAATAGATTGGTATAACATAGTAGTAAAATGAGAAGTATTATTTTCTAACTGATCATATGGTAGATATAGAATAATAATGGAATCAAAGTTGTATAACCAAGTCATAATAATAATTATCTAATTTTTAAGTTAGATAAGATAGAATACAATCATTGTAAAATAAAAATAATCCATGAAATAAGTGAACCCATAATCATAAGTGTGTATTTGTGAAAATAATGATAAGAAACCATTAAAAAGGTGAATTTAAATGAAACCATATAAAACACATAAAGCATAAAATAATGATCCATGTAAAATAGATGAGTGAAATTAAATTTGACACATAGTCAAGTGTATAAGAGATAAAAATGGATCACAAATCCATTCCAAATCATAACATAGAATAATGTTTTATAACACCTTCCCATGTTCATAAATATTGATATATTTAACCACAAATATTATCCATAACATCCAAAACATATCTATGAAGATGAATTATAATGATACCTAGAGTGTCATCAATATTCACTAAAAATTATGCAAAGACTTCCTTCTATATCATCTCATCTAAAAAGGTAGGTGTAGCTAATGAATAATAATGCTCATGTGGGATCTCATTCATAGGATATTGAAGGCAAGGAATGGATGTCTTGATGGTAATAGTATTTATAGGGTGAGAATGAGGTAAAACCTATGAACAAAGAGGAACCTTATTATGTGTGTGACCTACAAAAGGAGGAATAGTTGATGCAGATGTTGATTGTGGGAAGTCATGAATATGTTACTATATAACTTGACAATGATAGGTATGATACATACCACATAGGTGATAAATATGGTATACTTCCCCATATTTAGGGATATACTTTGGTAATATCTTGGGAGGAGGTTTAGTGTTATCTTTGGGCTAAGTAGTGGTTGGTTGTAATGTATCAATATATTGCCTAATTTTCTAGAAATGAGTGGAAGAGTGGTTATCTATCCTATGAAATTAAAAAATGCATTTATTAGTGGACTTTAGGGGCCTATTATCTTAAGGGGTGGAAGGAAAAGCTTGGGGTTGTTGATATAACTAGAAATATTTGGTCCAATGACTGACAACTTTGTGGATATCATAATAAGGTAGATCTACCCATTATGTATGCATGGGATCAATTTGAAATAAGGGAAGAAGGCCATCACCAATAAAAGGTGGGGCTAGAGTAAAAAATAGACTAGGATCATTAGTAAGTGAGGTTGGCTATGTAATAGGTCTAAGTACAGTGGCTAGCATCACTAGAGGAAGCAGACTATAAAGGTCATGGTTTATGGCAAAGCAATAAGGTCATCTCATGGCATGATCCATAAGCATAGTCTTAAAGGGATCTACTATGATTAGAGGCATACTGTATGAGTGATCTATCTCTACCCTATGATAAATAGTATAAATACTAGTATTAGGTGCTATAAAGGAAGTAATGTTAAAATACGAATGAAAATATTGAAATAAAGAAGGGAAATATTGAAGAACTTTTGTAATTCTAGCTTAGATGAATCTAGATAAAAATGAGTCAAATAAACCATAACCATCATCATATTAAAGTGTGTGTAATTCTATGGTACATGTATGAATAACTTTATCATCAGAAGATGCGTGATGGGTAGAGTGTCTAGTTTTGGTTAAGATAATAGGTATATTTTCAAAAGGTAGATAATAAGATCGAGGTTGTAAATAAAGAGGGATTTGGGTGATGATGTGATGGGAAAGATCAGAAGTTTCAATGTTGAGGATTATCTTACCTATCTCATCATCATAAAAATCTAAGAGGTTAAGCATAATGTTCCCAATTAATTCAGTGTGACCATTATAACCTCAAGTAGAATTGACTAAATAGTTGAAGAGTTGGGATTACCAAAGCGGGACACTAGGTAAAGGTTTAAGGGTGGGTATTTTAAAGATACCATGTTTTTGGAATTGTTTGAAATTCTAAAGGTTCATATCTCCTCAAATATTGCAACTAGCTCCATTATGAGGGAATTTAATGCATTGGCATGTGGATGAGGTGATTGATCTCATATGATGAGTCCAAAGTTTACCAAGGAAGATTTTGTAATCAAGTGGAAAGTTAAATATCATAACTTTCACATGGATGCTGATATGAGGAATAGTAATGGCAATATAAACGCAACCTAAAGGAGGAATTTTCATTTTGTCATATCATTGACATGTACTACATGTAGATTTGAGCTTGCATTCAAAATATCCAAGTATATAAATAAAATCAAGGGAGGAAACATAAGTGCCTAAACTTTCATCAATGAAGGAATTATTCATTTGGATATTACCAATTTGGATACTAATGATTAGGAGGATCATCTACATGATGCAGTATCTCATCAGGAATCATGGAAGTGATAAAGAACTTATTTGAGAGAGAAGTATCCACTATTTCATCAACAAGTATGGACATCTCTTCACATTATTGTAGTATACTCTCTTCAGATCCATATAAGGTAGCTTAGTATCATACTAGAGGAGATGAGAGATGTTCATTTCAAACAAAAATTGCATTAGATAATTTCAATGATGGGGAGAAGTTATCACTAATTATAAAAAAGGTATTTGAGATAGGAGATGTGAAAGTTTTGTAATGGGATCCCATTCATTATAACCTATGGGAGGATTGTTAAATATAGGAACATGGTGTTGTAAGAGCTCTTGGGAAGAAGAGTTAGAGGTGTAATTGAACTCATGTTGATATGGTATGGATGGTTTAGGTTAATTAAAAATGGGTTATGTTAATTTAGGTGATAAGGTGGTCGATTAAAGTATGTCTTGTGTTTGTGTAAAATAAATATAATTGGAAGTTTGAGGGATGTTGTCTTATTGTGTAGATGTTGGGGGAAGAGTAGAAATAGTATGACATTTATAATCAAGTTGTGTTGTTGAGAGTGGTGCTTGAGTGGGTATAAGTTACACTTCCCCAATTACATTAGATGGGATGGGGAAGTGTCTTAAATGATGTGGAATGGTTGAGAGTTGTGATGCATAGGTGTTGGATGTGAGTCAATAAAATCGATTGGTCTTCTCATGATAGTCATATTTATCATGTATTTATCATTGGTAGTGAGGTTATAAGACTTTCAACATTATTTGTAAAATGAGTAGGTTTGTCAATGTTATCTTGATGATTGGGAAGAGGAAATTCATAGATATAAATATGAGCATTAGCTTGGTTTAAAGTTTGGTTTTTATTTTACGTTTCATGAGATTTAAAATCTGGCACATGTTTGTTGATGTTTTTAAATAACTATCTCAAGATCAAAGTTAGGACTAAAAATAAAATCCATATCAAGATTATGTAATTATATATAAGTCTCATGAGAGTGACCCCAAATTAAATGAAACCAATAAATTTTTTTTGGATCATGCCATGATCTCATAGGATGAGGGGGGTCAAGATCTCATGGTAGAGGTATTGCAATACAATTTTGAATTTAAGCTAAGGGTAATGGTTTGTGCACATTAGTGTGGTTGGGTTGAGAGATTATGGGAGTAGGAGTGTTATTTTTATGGGGAGCATGTTCCATAGCATTTTTTGGAGTGATTGCTTGGATGGGATAAATAGTTTCATATATGCCAGTAACACCATCATTGGTTGTATGACAATTTTGTTTTTTATGAGCATATAAGTGCCCATTGTAGGTTGAGGTGGTTCAAGTTGATGTGTGAGGAAGTCTTATCATTTGTATTAGTGAAGATCTTCTTCTAAGAATTTTAGAGAGAGAGTCCTAACTCGTTATTGTAATTTGGGTATATAACATTAGTGAATAGGTGAAAGAGGTTTTCATCTTCCATATTATGTTCACATTTGATAGACAAGTTTTTCCATCATTTGATGAAGTCTTGTGCCATTTTAGTTTCAATTTGTTTACAATTTATAAAGTGGGCTAAGTTGTTCTCGAGAACATCACTAGTTTGGAATTATTGGACTAGTGAATTGACCATGTCTTCAAGGCAAGTGATAGCATGGGTCTTCAATAGATTTTACCAATCTAAACCATCTCCTAAGAGTGTTTTAGATAATAGTTTGATACTGGAAAAGGTGTTAAGCTTAAACTAATCTTTATAAAGGTTACCAAATGTTTTTAAATGCAAAGTGATATTGGTGGATCTGTTATAGGTGATGGTGGGTATGATACCTCTTATGTCAATGTTATAATTTTTAGGTACTATAGGTTAATTTTTTATATTTTTGAAGGTTTTATTACTAAGTGGTGGTTGTGGGATATGATTACCATGGGAATACCTAAGGTGTGGTAGAGGCAATTAGGATTTTGAACTCCCCATGAAACCTATTAAGGTTAGTTTTGGAGATAAGTGAGATGATTTTGCATCTACATCATCTAATTTGCATTATTGGTTGAAATCCATTATTTGATTAAGTGTTGTAATAGGAGTTGGTTAGTTTGAGAAACATTTTAACTAGTGGATGCAGCATGTGATGTATTAGCATTAGTATTAATAGCTTGAGTTACACAATGAGGTTGGTATGAAGTAGTAGCATGAGCTAAACTAGTGGCATGAGAAATATTGGTAGAAAAATAAGCACTAGTGACATGAGAAGCATTGGTATTAAAAGATGTACTAGTAGCATGGTTAAGGTTATGGGTGTTTTGAAGAGGCCCACTAGAAGTTGAACCTAGCATGTTGGTATAAATACATGGCATGGAGGTTGAAGAAGACATGAAGATGATGTCATGGTATGTGAAGGAGACATAATAGAGGGAAAAGGTTGAGATGCAAAGAAATTGGTTCCCCTAAATCCATGAGAAAATTTAGGAGAGGGTGAATGGGTTTATCTTATATGACAACTCATCATGAGATTATAGATGGCTTTAAGGTCTTTTCCTCTATGTTGAGGGAATACATTGATGAAAAAGAGCATTTCAATTGTGTACTCTAAATCATGCTCATCTTCTAAGGAAAACAAAGGGTTATGTAATGAGGATGAATGGGGAGAAGTCTTAGAGTTGGTAATGCAAGTGGTAACATGGACATTGATTTCATCTATGGTGGGTGCCACAAGTTGTGTCTTAGGGAACCTATTAGGGTTAGTAAAAATCATTATGTTTGTTTGATTTAATTATATATTGTCAACAAATAGGAAATTCATGATTGAGGGAGATTAAAAAATTTGATGAAAAGAAGGATCAATGCGTAAGATACATATTTGAACCAATCAATAGTGTCTTATAAGATAATAAGCAAAACAAGCTAAAAAAGAGACAATCATACATGTTGATTGTGTGTTGCATATAGAGAAACTGAAGAAGCTAAAAATATACACAGTCAGATAGGGTGAATATGTACTAAATATAAAAAACCAACATCTTTTAATAGACTGAGTTGCTAGGGGTGACTATGTTCTAAAGATAGGGAAAAAGTTTATAATATAATAACTAAGTAAATTCAATTGAACACACAAGAAATTATATCAATATGGTTGATCTAACTATAACACACAATAAAAAACTTGTACCAACACTCACTAGTACAAGTTTTGTAATATAAAATATAATTTAAAAAGAGAAATAAATAAAACTATAATGTTAATGTTAATGTTAATCTAAGTGGTCATTCATGATTTTTTTAAGTTATAATAAATTTTGGCATTAATGTAATAGGGAGTTGGTTGTAATAAAGAACTAGAAAAGAAATAGGTGGATAGTTTCAGGTAGTTTAGGTAGAAAGAGATCTATATTGGTAATGGTAATTGCTTGGTATTGGAGCCTACCCCCTCACTTCACAATCTTAAAATGATAAGGGTGTTAGGTGATTTACTAATATATACCATCAACCACATATTTATACTTGGATAGAAAACCAAGCCAGCCTCCCACTTGGTGATGAAATACAAGTGGGTAGACCTTGGGAATAATTTTTATTGGATTTTGGTACTAATTGATTTGAAAGTGTGTGAAAAATAGAAAAAATAGTGTGACTAAATTAGTAAATTAAAAACTTACTATTTACTCTATTTTTTTACTCTAAGAAAACAAGAAAAAAAATGAAAAGTGAATTAATTACTAACAATATAGGATAATTTCTTTATTTTCGAAGAGTATAGAAGCAATTCAACTAACACTATATGTAAACATTATAGAATAGAGTCGACAAGGTCACTATTGTCTGTGGAATCAAGATCCAAAAGAACACATTTGAATAGATCGACTGAGTCTTTTAGAGAGAAAATAGGCTATAGAATTGTGTTGATCTAGTTGACCTAGTTCATTGTAGGGTTATAATTTTATAGACTACAAACTATTAAAAAAATATTGTAAATGAAAAATAGAAATCATTGAGAAGGTAAAAATGAACCTTAATAATTTTTTAAGATGTTTAATTTTTCTAATTTTATGTTATGTTTCTTAAATGTTTATTTTTATATTCTACTAACAGAATTGACTACATCAACGAAGAAAACTTGTATGATAAAAAATATTCTATGAATAGAGTTGATGAAGTCTATAAAGCTATGGTTTAAAAAGAGAATAGTGTCGAGCTAATCGATCTAGTTACCTATTATTGTTGAAGACTTGTATAGAGAAAAAAGAGTTGATTTGGAGTGACTATGTATTAAAACCTGTGCATAGAATATTAGACTATATTAATAGGTTTGATATAGTACTATAGAAACAAAAATATACAATATGATAATAAATGAATGTGTGAAAGAAAACCTACAAGGGTTAGATTCATGTTGGGTTCACTAGAATATATACAAGGAAATGTGAAGTTAATCTATAAATCAATCCTACCTCAGAGAAGCTAAATCACACTTACCCTTCTATTTGTTGGTACATTTAGAAAATCAAGGTCATGACCAAGATGGATCCACTAGACCTAACCAAGGGGTCATTTATGATAATAATATCACTAGAGAGGGTTTCAAAGCCTCTAGTCAAGAAACACCATGAAATAACCCTAGCTAGCTCCTATGTTTTATTATTCACAAGTAAATGACAAAGTAAATTAACTTTTAGCCAAAATTGGCTACCATAAGTGAGTAACATTAAAAACTTGCTATCTATACTTTTTAACTTTGTTGATAGCCATTTAAGGTTCTTATCTTGTTCCTAACTTGTCTTATCATGGTGAATAGTGGTGTTGATTAAGGTGTTATAAGGTGATATAGTCAAAATGAGAAGTCAAGGTCCTCAAATGATTAACCAATATTCACTATTTGACCCTTTACAAGGTGTTTAGCATAGTTTAAGGTAATTTTGGAAAAGCTAAGGTAATTGATATATTTGTCTTATGTTTGTCTAGACATATCAAATGATGAGTCCACATGTTTCAAGTTGTTTTATAAGTAAAGAAAGGTATTTTATGTCATTTACACTTGTACAAGAACACATTTTCTTCCCCTTGCACATTCCCTTTGTCAGAATGGCAAAATACTTCTCATAAACATACAACCTACTCATAAAACCTCCTTATCTCATTATTTTACCTTAAAAATATAATATAACTTAAGAAAAGGTAGGTTGAATAAAGATTGGATGTTACATATGGATCAGTCATGTTAGGGAGAGATCCATGAACATCTCATATAGGGATCTAATAGGATACTAGTTCAAGTGATCAACTTCCATTGCATGAAGAGGATGTTTGGATGAGTTTTTATAGGTTTTATTATAGAATAAATCATATTAAGCCAAGATGATCATGTTAATAAGTTTTTAATCTTATTAAAAACATAATCCATCCTTCCAAAGGTTATATCCATTCCTAATAAGGGGTTAAATGTCTAAACAAGGCAGAAAACTATCCAAGATCTTCATCAGGTTCTTGGTAGCCAACTGAAGGTTAGTTTATAGTGCTTATTTCATGAAAGATAAGAAGATTTATATTTAGTGATTCTATTTTTTTATGAATTCCATTATTTCCTTGAAATTATATTCATTATTTCTAGGTTTGAATGGCTATGCTTTAAGAACAATCACTAAGAATACTCACTACTCTAAAACCCCCAAGCTCAATTTTATTAATTTGTAAGAAATTATGAAATATTTGTTTAAAAATAAGGGTTATGTGATTAATTTAAAGTTATTATAAGTTCTCTCTAAAAAATTTAAAAAATCCATTTGGCATGTGCATGCATTTAATGGGCAAAAAATCTCCATATTAGATAGGTTGCAGGTTTGACCACAAAGGGTTTTCAAGTGGGAATGTATTTCAAAGAATATAGAGACTAAATAATCACCAAAAATGGCCTAAAAACATAAAAAATGAAATATTAATATCCTCCCAACTATTTATCATCACCCAAACAACTAAAATTAATAATTCACTAAACCATCCAAGAGGAATTCTCCATTGTTCTTGAATTCATGATTGTTGCAATCAGAAAAGGGTATTTTTATGAAGTTTTTTTGATTGATTGAATTAAAAAAATGATTGGAATGGTTAAATTGTTTCATTAAATTAAAATTAAAAAATAATTAGATATTTATACCTCATAAAACTTAATATATACTCATTTCTCTTTCCTAGGTGTCATTGTTCTCAATTTCTAGGTTGTTATAGTCAAAAAAGAGTGTTTTTAGGTGGTCTTATTGATTTATAATGACCAAAAAATGATTGTAATGGTTATATAGGTTAATAAAGGTTATAATTTAAAACTAATTAGGTATTTATATCTCATATAAATCAATAAAATGCTAAAGTACATAGCTATAGTCATGTAAATGAAGAAAATACAAGGTGAGGCAACACTAAAAAGGTCATACCTTCAGTTTTAGAGCTTCAAAAATCATAAAATTTGAAAAAAAGGTTGGGATAAGCATAAAAAAAAAATTAAAAGTGGTTTAAATTCCATATAATTCATTATGAGATATAAATATCCAAAACATAGGTTTGTAGTCCCCTATAGGGCAACAAACAAGTAGTTTAAAAAGGATTTTTGTTTGTGTGTTTTATGAATAATTTTTGAGTTGTTTCAAATCCCACGGGTCTAACCCATTTATAAATTTCAAATTAACCTAATAAGTTATATATTTAAGCCTTAAAACTCATTTTTTATCCCATAAGCCAATTTAGGGCTTCTTGAATCCTAATTATGAAGGAAGGTATTGAGTTAGCAGGTCTGCATTAGGATTTGAGCCATGAAACTATGGATGAAGCTAAAAAAATATAAAGTGTACCAAAATATGTATTTTTATTAAATATAATATCTTTATATCATTCAAACCTTGGATCTTCATGTCAAAATAGGGCTACAAGGAATAGGCCTTGAAGGGAGAAAGCGTGAAAGTTATGAATGAGATCATAGAATAGAAGTGGAAAAATGATGGGTTATAGATATTTAATATATTTATAAGACAAGGATAATCAGATAGACCTCAATAATATTTCTTTTCACTTCCTAATAAATCATAAGTGGCAAATTCA